>JAECUM010022460.1:0-23701 GCA_016617855.1 Megalonaias nervosa | reverse complement strand
TTATATATATATATATATATATATATATATATATATATATATCGCGATACGTAGAACGGTATACCTCAATTATATTATGAACCAACAATTTTAAGTCTTGAGGCAGAGCCCTGAAAATTTTTCTTAAATTTCCATCAATTAGCAACTGGAAAAAATATCTCGCTCTGATTTATCTGTTGTGAGGAAAATAACACCCCCATCCCTAAAATGTAATGGTCAGTACCTTAAAGGAATGAATTTTCTATGTGTATGTTAATTGTTGTATAAGATGTAATCTAAACACTGCAAGTAAGGTGAGACGATTAAACTTAAAATGTAGTTGACACCCGGTGAACGACATTGTGCTGATATCAGAGAGCTTGTTGATAAAAGTAGGAAGTGTTGGCACTGAAGACTACAATTTACTAGGTGCTATAGCCAGGGGAATCTATGAGAGGGATCCCAACATCCGGGTACGATACGTATCAGAGCGTGCCAGAAACAAAAACAAAAACAACACACTTACTCAACAAGCGAGAAATTGTTTAGTGGACTTTATAAATTACATACATTTCGAATAGAAAACAACTGCTCTCATGGCAATTGTTGGATGATTCTCATTCTTACAAAGGAATACATGTATTTAACACATTAACATACGTTAGTAAGCAACTAAAAAATTACGTTATTTAATCCGAACTTTATCCATAAGTTGGATTTGACCCGAATATTTTCCACAACATACCATCTTGCCATCACGCTGGCATTCGTGCCTTTTGTAAAAAAAAAATGCGATTAAAGGATTTTAAACATTTGTGATATTCAGAATTTCGTTTCTTTGAACAGTATTAACTCGTGAAAACAGTTTGTTCTATCATTTATAACAATACAATCGATATTCAGATTCAGGAGGAAACTGGAAGCTTGTTCAAAACTATGTCTCCTTTTACAAACGATGATTTAACAATCAATAATTGTCTACTGATTTAAAGTAGATACATTTTAATACAAATATAAAAGTATAGTTGATCATTTCTAGTATATGTAATTGTTTCAAAGATCATTTTATGGTAAATAAGAATGGATACACTTCTGTGGTTGTGACCCGTGTGTTAAGTTGAAAATCGTTTTGATAATTTTGTAAAGGTTTGCGCTGTAAAAAAAAAAATATTTGCGTATTAATTTCATCAGAATATATTGGACTGCGGGATAATAATGGCTTATTTGTAAGTCGGGTCGGTGACGTGACGACAAGTTGTATAATTTTTACATTCTAACAGAAATTGTTCAGCTGTTTCTATTTGTCCGCACGTGCAATGCCTATTGTTAGAAACATGATTTAGGAATAAATTATTATTAATGCTATTGCATAGGAATAAATCATTATTAATGCTACTGCATTTGGTTCTCAATCGTGTATGCTGAACTTGATTCACACGATCACCAACAAAATAATATGATGGAATTTTATGTTTTTCTCGATTCAAATAAGTTTTAACATTTTGAATGGATGGATTACTGATTATTTCTATTAGCAGCGTCTTCCACAGTTGAATTGTGGAAGGCAGAAATAATTTTTGATAAAGTGTCGTTCGGCACAAAGGAGGTCGAATTGTATTCGCTGATCGAGTGGTGTAGGTATCATTGTTAACATCAGTAGGCTGAATTATATCTTGTAAGTAACTTGGAGCAAAACCATGGTTCATTTTGAACAGTTGAATTAATTTGCGCTTATAGCATCGATAATAAAGGCTACCCGAGTCGGTTTCCTCATATAATAATGCCCGAGTCACACTCTTGGTAGTACATGTCACTATTCTCATAGCTTCCAAATTTATTTTTTCCACTGATTCTTTTTCTTCCATAGTACAATATTCTCAGATCAGCATAGTTAAACATGGGAAATATAAAAGATGTATGCATTCTTTCCAATGACAAGAATCTCAGTTTTTGTGTAATTCAATGATACATCTTTTAGAACGTAACCTTTCGTTGGCACTTCAAAGCCACCTTTGTGCCGAGGTGCCATACAATACGCCTACATACCTTAGAATTTGAAAATCTTGGAGTTGTCAGTTATCAGGACTGACAAAGAAAACCTAAGAGAAAATGCTCATCTAGCAATGTGCCGAGCTGCTGGGGGTGAAGAGGGCGGGTGGGGTACAAACTGCTGGAGGATGGGGTATGCGTTACTTATCGACCACAACTTACCGTTAAAAACAGTTAAAAGAAACAATTATACCCATTATAAGAATAATAATATTCCTAGTGTGATCGTAATTAAGTCAACAACCAGCCGACAAATACAATCCTTTGTGACAAATACAACCCTTTTCTTGCAACAACAACAACAATACTACTACTACTACTACTACTACTACTACTACTACTAATAATAATAATAATAATGATAATAATAATAATAATAATAAATGAAAACAATATCATTCAGTTTGGAACAAGAGTACTCGGGAACATCCGTATATTCCTTGATGACCGAAACTACCGAAATACCGGTACAGTGAAAATGTGTCGTTTTGCGCACTAGGAAAAATAATACTCCCCCTCCCTGTACAAAGTTCTGCCCCCCCCCCCTGCAAAAAACCTGCAGGCGCCCATGTACCCGAACAAGCAATGTTGTGTTTGATACACGACCGTTTAGCTTATGCGTCCGTATACAATAATGCCGGTACACAAAAGCAGAGAGATGAGCATGAATTATGCAGTCAGAAATCACAGTAAATAAACTGGGTAGCAGAAAAAGTCGATTAATGAATTATTTTGAATTTAAAATAGATTATAGTTTCAGAAATCTACTCACCACATGTCCTGTAAAATGTAATGAAAATGTAAAAATTTATTCTTACAATGTAATACAGTCGTCCATAAAAATTCTTTTTAAATTTATAACAGGCTTTATTGCACGTTGCGTGATGTAAGTGTAATTATTCATTGATACAAGTATGAAGTATAATTAGATAAAATGATCAGGTTTGTGTTCAATCGATTGATTTAGTTTCATATTAATGTATGAATAAGTCGGTTTTAGTGGATCTTCATTTAAACGACAACTCTTCCTCAAGGATATGGTACGTACATTTTAAATTCTAAAAATGTTTCTACACACTTTTTTAATACAAAAGACATTACTATATGATTCCATTTGTAATTATTTCATAGTAAAGTCCACATACATATTTTAATAATCTGGTACTTATCTTAAGTTTCCATGAATAGGGGATAATTAGCTAAATCTATTCAGGTCTGACAGTAGAGAGCGAATGAAAAAGTTGTGTTGTCTTAAATATATATTATCAGTAAATAAAAACTTCGAAGTTCCTTCTGCTTATTCTTCGGTGCTGACAATCTATTGTCATTCTCGTTCTTAGTTCATCTTATTTTAATGCTCTATGGTTAAGGCTAGACATTTCAATCGAATCTATATATTAATCACACTACAATTTGAGTCTTATTTACAAGTATTTAAATTTAAATGAGTTTTCTTATCTGAAACAATTTACATCAATTAGTGCCACATTTAATTATCCGGTCCTTCGTTTCAATCAAGTACAACTTTGACTTGGCCAACATTTGTTTTAATATTTTTGGCTATCTCTGATATTTAAACTTATGGTTTTCTCAAAAACGTTTCAAAAGGGTTTCACTACGGCGAAGGGAAAAGTTCGGATCATAATGTACGTTCCATGACGGAACCACGAGGCCTGTGCTCGACGAAATCTTCCTTGATTAGTAACGAACAGTGTTATCGGTGTATGCTTTATTAACCTCGTTTCGCAAGCGAGGCGTGAACATACACACGTACATACATACATACATACATACATACATACATACATACATACATACATACATACATACAATGTGGAAATTTTCATATAATAATAATAATAATAATAATAATAATAATAATAATAATAATAATAATAAAACAATAACAATAAAAATAACAACAATAATACTATTAACAACAACAACAACAACAACAATAATAATAATAGTTGATGTTGTTATTAGTATAAATAATATTATGACAAGAAGACGAAGGAAATAATGATGATAATGAGGAGGAAAATACATTGCACTGGCTACTGCTTTCGACACAAAACCTACATATGATTTCTATCATTATATAATCCAAAATTTTTAAATCGAATGTCATGGTATACTATAATATTTAAAATTATACAAAACTCAAAATGACTGGTTTTACCATTAACGGAATGGTTACCTACCTAAGTTTCGATATTCGTAGCATGTACATCATTTCGAACTAGATTGCAATTCACATTAAGCTTACATGTTGAATTTTATTTTCATATAATAAATTCTTTTTATCGCCTTTGCAATCGAATGAAAATATTCGACTTCCACAATTGATATTTCAAAAAATGTGCGATGTTGTTTGTTAGCTTGTTTGTCATCCAAAAACAAGGTGTCGAGCATATTTTTATTCTATTATCGCTGTCTCTACACAGCATCGAAACATATCCCATCAATCAGGATTGTTTTCCAAATAGCTTGGAAATTCAATCCCGTCCTTGACAGGTATATCACCCTAATCTTTTCATCTACCTTCAATTAATTAACCTATTTTTGTTGTTCGCTTACTTGCCCGATTATTAACATGCCCTTCTTTGTATCGGCCCCTAATGCAGTACCGTATTTTTCAGCTTGGATTAATTCTTGGATAAGTGCACGCACCTGTATTTAAGAATAAAAGCGGTCAACTGATGAACACAGTTCAGATTATGAGGATAAGAAATGCTTTTTAATCAATGCATAGTAATGAGACTGTATATATGAGTCCGTTTTCCACGACGAATTTCATCTTTTGATGATCTGACAGACCCTCTCATATGACGGATTTTTCAACCGTATGGGCAAGATAACTTACTAAAGTCATTGTGTTTGATAAGTTCATCCATATTATTATGTTTTGCCCAACGACTTGCAGAGACTTTTTGCCATATGAGAATATGAGGTACGTTTACTCATTCTAAACTGTACATTGAACATTACATGTTAATTTCATCCGTTTTGCAGAGCGCACAGCCAAAGATAGGGATGCATTTCGCTGTACCGCCAATCATTCCGTAATAAGAAATACTAACAGTTTTAATCACGGCATAACAGCCATTGAACACAAAGATAAATTATTTCTATCAAGGGAAATACCTAAGGGATTTGTATAACTAATACCCATTTTGAAGATTATTTCATTTCTCTATCGCCAATTTTTTGCATTATTTTATATTGTTTTAGAAAAATAACCTCATATCACGGTTTCAGTTATTCCTTTGTTTTATGTAGCAGTTAAAATCTAATACACGAATACTATGATTAATATATAAATTTCTTATGGTGTTTAAAGCTGTTACATTTTATTATCTAGAATTTACTGCATATACTGGTAGCTATAACGTTGGCACCCTATAAAAATGCAATATCAATGTTACATTCATATTTATCTATACTGAGTTTACTTTGTACTCATTTCTCACATTCGTGATCTGAGCGGAATAGAAACGAACAGGCACAAATCTTTCTTTAGGATATAAATATTCTTTCAAAAATGACATTATAACTATGTTTCGTCTGTTCGTATCTCGTGGTGAAAGGGGAGGAATGCAAAAACTAGGCAACTTGACTAACATACGAAATATGTGGATATGGTACTTCCCTGTTCAAAGCAGTACGGATCTGTATGTCGTACAGCGAATTTTTCATCAGCCGCCCGTTGAGAATTTGCACTGTGATAGCGTATTGTTTTATCGAGACCATGATTGTACAAATGTAATTGAAAGAATTATATATATATATATATATATATATATATATATATATATATATATATATATATATATATATATATATATATATATATATATATATATATATATATAGTAAGCGTGACAATAAGTACATACAGAATTATAATACCGTCCTCGGTGATTATTTGCTAGAAGTCATTTACCATATAATGAGCGATTTCTAAAATGATAATGCTGACTGAGTAAAGTGAATATCAAGAAAAAAATTCATTACTGATAACTTATGTCCGAAATCTTCAGCTGTTTTATTATCCATACGCACATTTTCTTTCTTTTCTCTTAAAGAAATATTTTATAAAATTATGTAATACTGTCAACGTTTGAACATACTAAATAGTAGAAGATTTCCAGTTGTACAGATTGCGAAGTCCGATTTTCGTTGCTTCTGAAACTTCAATGCCATATATGTACGTGGCCTTCCCTCTTTCTCTCCCTCGAATACCCAGACAATGATGTCCGATTATCCTCAATGGAATGAGTGTTAGTGGTTACTACTTATTGAAACCGTCTATTAGAAAGCTAATTATTCACGTTTCCTGGCAAATCATTCACGCACCTTAATTTTAACAGATCAAAACAAATACTTATAATAGGGACGTACTATTTGCGATAAATTTTCCCCACCGGCTTCCACTACAGTGTTGTCTTAATATCGAACTAGTTATACAGTAGTCGTTATTAAAACTAACTGGTTTACAATCCCAATAGAATATTAGTAATTCGGTACATTACACGATAAATACTGCAATAATAATTGTCTATTTAATTAGTGTGCGTACGTGTATAGATTTTAAAATATATTGAAGGAATCGTACTCAAAATATGGATTTCGAAAAGTTCGAACTGAGGACAAAGGTGCAGAAATAAAAAAGACAATATTTTCATTTTAATTGGGATACACACGAATAGTTTACTTTTTTCTATGGCAACTCGTTTCTTTCGCAGCGGTGATACTATACACTTCTCACACTACAGGCCTTATATCAGTCTTAATAAGGCACTTGAAATATTAGTTCCTCGGAAAGCACAAGAAATAATGTCAATGATTTCCCTTTGATATTTACAGATCTTTCTTTCCATCTAACACATTTTTTTACGCCAAATTCTACTTTATATGCCCTACCACAGCATTCCTCGCTACATTATTACAATTAAAATAAAAACTTTACAAAATTTGAGAAACATATAGTTAATCTGTCGTCTAACCTACCTACAAGCACGTGACGTACTTCCTTCCTACTTTTTATCCTTCCTTGAGTATCCGTTCTACCTATTCATTCAACTATCGATTTATTCATCAATGCATCCGTCCAACCATATCCATTCATTCGTATTACCATTCTTACAATCATAAATACTGGTGAAGAAGAATCAATGTTAAGGACTATCGACAATGCTTTTCAGATGTGACTAATTATGCATCCAATGTAAATTTTAAACCACGTGCTGCTAATCAGATTTATGTGTATAAACGATTAATGTCAAAAGCATCTCACTTCTCAACTAGAAGTTCCTTTAGTAGAGAGTACGGAATAAACTGCTTGTCGAGTCCCAACACTACTTTCCGCCATTAGATTTTATATAAGTACTTGTGACAATCTTTAATACTGATATTATTTTGAATATTTTCACACGTAAAAAGTATATACTACAACTTTTGCACATTCACAGAAATCAACACAAGTCATCATCTACACGTAACAAGGGTCAATTATGGCGAACCTAAGGTTCCTATTTTTCTTGGACATATTACTTTAGTTTTAGTTTGGTTTTTTTTATATAAAAATATAAATTGTTGTAATGTTCCTAAGCAAATAATTATTTATTTGCTTAATTGATTTAAATTTCATTATATAGTTTATTTATTTACTGTAATTGTACTATAGTCTTTTCATTTTTTATATGTAAGCAAATGTTAAATGACATCTAGTTGTAATTATTACGTCAAAAACTGATTGTTTTTTTTTTTCCTTCTGTTTTTCAGGTTGCGTCTCTTTCCTAAAGATGATATGTCTCCGGTAGGTGTATAGACGGGACATTTTATATATTTTATATTGTAAATGTTTTACTACTTCTTTAATGATTTTCAAGAGTGTCTGAAATTTGTTTTAGATTTCGTCTAATCGACTATCCTTATCGCCAGAAATCTCATACTTATTCTGATAATGAAGTGTCTTTTTCTTTATTATTATTATTATTATTAGTAGTAGTAGTAGTAGTAGTAGTAGTAGTAGTAGCAGCAGTAGTAGTAGTAGTAATAGTAGTAGTAGTAGTATTAGTATAATAATAATAATAATAATAATAATATTATTATTATTATTATTATTATTATTATTATTATTATTATTATTATAAACTGTTAGTTTAACTTTTATTTTTAGCCTGTTAATTGATTATGCTAAGTTTTTGTGCCCTGAATTGGTGGGTCATGGCATCTTCTAAACTATTGTTACAAGAACCACCGCCATAAATAACATCATCATCATTGTCTTTATAATCATAATCACAACTTTCTTTTAGCTCCCAGTGGCTGCTTTGACGCCAAAGATGGATGATGAAGAAATTCAGGGTGTCATTACCCCATCCATCAAGAGAGCCAATTCGGGGATTAGTCCTGACGAAGATTCCGGTTTGGGATGGGATAGGGATAAGGTATGTGAAATGTGTTATTATTATTGTCATTATTATTATTATTATTATTATTATTATTATTATTATTATTATTATTATTATTATTTAGACAGCATTTATTAACAGTTATTCTTTTTAAATGATTTGTTCTCCCATTAGTGTAAATAAAAGATAGTTACGACATCGTTTACATTTATTTTTTAACTACATTTATTCCTTGTTGCAGGATTGGCCATTTATGTTGTCATGCAGCAGTCTTGCTGCTGTTATCATGGACGATGTGACGAAATCAAAATCATCAATGTGCTCACCGCATGAGGTAAATACTGCACGTTGCAGCTTTTGGGGTTACATACATTACATATTTTCGATTGAGTACAAACATTTTTGGCAGACATCTGGCACCAATTGTTTTGTGGCAAAAGCCTTGACTTTAACTTGGCTCTAAATTCCAGCGATCTGATTGGCTGAAATTTAAATGCGATATAACATTTGTCAATCATACACATTAAATCCAGCCGTAACTCTGAGACGGAAATAATATTTGCTTTAGATAGTATTGATTAAAATTTGATTAAATCAATTTTCTGATTAAGTCGATCGCTTGAATGAATTTTATTTGGTCTATTTTGTCGGGGTTATTTTTGCTATAAATTATCAAGAAATTTAATTTGCAATTTTGCCTAGGTTCACCTGTGTTTAATTAAATAACCATCGAGGTTTTATTTGATTAGATCGCTAATATTGATAATTTTCAAATACTTCAACATTCGTTTTTCTTCTCCATATAGTTTCAGATCAGAGGACAAGAAAGGAATATCGTACGCAAGCGTTTATTTATTAACCAAGAGTCAATGTCTGGCACGAAGCGCCCTCTGGAGGATGCAGACACACCTGTCTTTAAGAAAGCTCGTTACAGTAACATAACTTCGGATGGAAACAACGTTGATGCAAAGGTAAAAATCGTGTTCAAATTTCACTGTTCCCAAGATGTCGCTCTTGCATCATTCATAAAGACACTCCCTGATTCGAGTTTTATTCAGCAGCATTTTTTTACTAAGGCAAAAACATGTTTTTTGACGCTTTATACAAATATTAACAAGCTTAAAAATTGATTGGCATCCCTTGTTATTTTAAACTGATTTATATCTTTTTTAAAACAAAATTAAGGCAAAATCATTCTGGCTACTATATAAATCGTAGCTGATACTTGGATCATATACTTTATTAAAACACTTATTCAAACACTGGTGTTAATGGATTTCATCCCAGCTCAATAGCAAACGAGTCACATTTAGTTTGAATGAATCTTACGTCGCCACACATATATGTCTAGCAAAAAGCTAAGACACTAAGAAACGTACATGGTCTACAAATCGGCAATGAGATAATATGACGTTATTACGTCAGGTCAAAGAGCACAAACAAGATGGAAACGGTGAATACAGCTCGGCTTTTACAGATCGAAAATATTGGTTTAACAATGTTACAAGGCAAAGGTTGTTGTGTACGACATACATTCCCGATTTTGTTTTCTTATTTTTTTTATCTCTGTTTCTTATTTTTTCCTTTCTTTCTTTCGGAATATTCAATTATTTCCATTATATTTTCTCTTACCTATCACAATTAAATGCTTACAAGTCACTTAAAATATCGTTAGTCATTTTGTTAATGCAATAATTAAATAATGACGCAATTTTGTTCATTAGGTAAGTAAACCTATACGAGATAATTTTGCTTCTCCTGAAGTCATGGGCTGAGCACAAGCGTAAAATAAATCAGCCATCTTTTATAATAAAATAACACTCTCATACATGCTATTGCTCTCTAGGTTTAATCTGTTTAACATTAATTGTTTTTAATTTTTAGGTTTCAATTATTGATGCTGTAGACCGATTGAGTGATGAGCCAGATCTAATTGCTGATGGATCCAGATGCTACTGTCTTCCCACTGCTCTTGGCAAACATGGCGACCTTAAGTCCATTTCCTGTCACACGGTAAATATTCGCACTTGTTTCGTATATTTGACAGAGAAGTGCAAAACAAAGCAACACAATTAATAATATGACATCAGATCAAATTAATAGCATTTCCATGTTCTAATGGAGTTTCAAATGATATTTGTTTATGAAGGGTTTAAACATAGAACAATTAACAATGTTGAGACCACGGTGAGTCCATCAAAAGATTACTAACGTGCAAGCGAGTGACCATTAAGTTTCAATTCTAGTGATAACTAGAATATTTGCAGACGAATGATTACAGTCAAAACTCGAAAAATTAACAGAAATGGAATTGCATTCTTCACTCATAATTAAACTTATTTGAGTCATCTTTCAATGCGTATCCAAAGTTTTGGACAAACAAAATATGTGTTTTTCTTTATGGTTATGTTTTTAAAAAAAATTTGCAAGATAACTTATTGCGTGCTGAAACAATACCTTTCCATTTTTGCACGAAAGAAATGACTAATATTTAGTAACTTCAAAAGGCTGATAACAAGATAAAAGATTTTCAGTAAATAATTTTAATCGCTTGATATAAGAGGGACATGCTCCGAATGGGAAATATGATGAACTTTCTTTTGCTGGAACGAGCATTTTAAGTTCACTAAAATGATGTTCAGCCAACTACTGATGTGTTTAGCCACTACTGATGTCTTACAGAAGTAACGTCTCTGATCAGATGATAATCAAGTCACAGAGGTTCAATTCTCTATTTATTTAGTATTGCAATTTTCAGATTCTGACTTTATGTTTTAAATTTTGGATTATATTAAGGAAATTCATATTTTGTTTTCTGTCGATTTCAGATGGCAGCCTTGGTTCGCGGGAATTACAGCGATGAGATAGAAAAAGTCACCATCATTGACTGCCGTTATCCATACGAATACAACGGAGGTCATATCAAGGTCAGTGCAGAAAACAGCGATAAAATATGAATGGATTATTTGTAAACGCTATTATAATTAGCTATTGATTCTTTTTTTGTTCTTGTTGTGTCAATTAATATAAAAATCAATAATCCATTAGATCATTATCCACCAACCGACCAATAAATGTTGAGTTTCATAGGCATGTGATATTACAAACAGTCATGTGAAATTCTAATACTTGAAATCGTATGACGTATCAACATCGTACACTTAATTAATATTCTGCAAAATCTTCCGATCAACACCAACAACCGACTTATGGTGGAAAGCGAACCCTTTAATAGTGTCCAACCTCTCACTTAGTGCATCTGCTAATTCCAATTAATCTAATTCTTCTTCCACTTCACCTATACCTACAGATTATTAAATGGTCCTATTTTGAACACCTTATTATTTTTCTGATTCTGCAGGGTGCAGTGAATTTATACCGCCGAGAGGAAATTCAAAAGCTTCTACTTCGCCCCCGAGAGCACTCTGCCGACAAAAATGACATCATTATTTTCCACTGCGAATTCTCCTCAGAAAGAGGTCCTAAAATGTGAGTATTATTCTAAGAGATCAATAAAAAAGACCCTTTTGTCAAAAAGGTTTAGGTTTAATCTTGTTATAGTTATATCTGTAGATTTGAGGCTATTTATCTGTTATGTTTATCAAAGCATCTGTAGAAAAACCTACCAGAGAAGCGAAAGAGCAGTTACTTTATATACTTATAATATGGTCATTTTCGGTCGGAATATCATCATAAGCTGTCACAAAGTAGATGTTTTTCGTATAACAACGTTGAACCGACGAATGGCAATATGCAGACATAAACTAAAAACGACATTTGCATCAAGCACACAGAAAGGGTAAAAATCCTTATCGACGAGTCATTTTTTGCTAATTAAAAAACATCAAGAAAAGCAAATTAGTCCGTTGAACAAAAACCTGCAACAATAAAACTAAAAAGTACTATTCATTCCTATCATAGGTATCGGTTTCTACGCAGTGAAGACAGGGATCTTCACAAGGAGAATTACCCACAACTTTATTACCCGGAAGTCTATCTCCTCGATGGCGGTTACAAAGATTTCTTTGAGTCATACAAGGTAAACATAATTAAATAAAAATACACAGTTAGCTAGTGAAAACGACTGCAGAAATAAGAGGGAACCTATGGTCATACATAAATTATACACCAAATAATATTAAACAATTGGCGCCTTGTGCGTTACATAAGCCTCGATCTTCATTACTATAAAGTGTCTTATATTGTTCATTAATTTGTGTATTCTCTTGTTTCATCTATTATTATTATTACTCATGGCCGTGCGAACAGAGTTCTGCCACTTGTCCTATAATTAAGCATGTTATATGGTTGTGAGAAAGAGCTTTTACTTTGGTCGACTTTTTCGACGGTCGTGGATAATTTTCTAAACGGAGTAGTGTGGCTTTCCATCTAAATATTCTTAATAAGAAAATAAATTTGTGCAGCCATGGCACCCTCGAATAGAATTCGTTTCATTTTTTCATACAGAAAGTCTCCTATATTCTATTGGTATATCACTCATCTTGATTTTGTTTTTGTAGGAACTGTGTGAACCGGATAATTACACGCCCATGCTCCACAGCGACTACGCGGAAGATCTGCGTCACTGCCGTGTTACGTCGAAGTCCTGGGCGGCAGAAGAGAAACGACATCAATCGCTACAGGGTCTTCGATTCTGAATTCTTTTGAAAGAACTGTGTGAACCGGATAATTATACGCCATGATCCACAACGACCACTTGGCAGATGTGTGTCACATCCTTGTTACGGGCAGTTCCTGGGCGGCAGGAGAGAACGACGCCAATCGCAACAGGCTCTTCGATTTTGAATTCTTTTGAAAGAACTGTGTGAACCGGATAATTACACGCCATGTTCCACAACGACTACGTGGCAGATGTGCGTCACTTCTGTGTTAAGTCCAAGTCCTGGGCGTCAGGAGAGAAACGGCATCAATCTTGACAGGCCCTTCGATTCTGAGTTCTGTTGAAGGCACTGTGTGAACAGTATAATTAAACGCCTATGTTCCACAATGACCGCGTGGCAGATATGAGTCACTTCCTTGTCAAATTCAAGCCCTGGACGGCAGTAGAGAAAGAGTATCAACCGCGACAGACACATCGATTCTGAGTTCTGTGTGAAGGAACTGTGTGAACCATACAATTACACGCCAGTGTTCAACAGAGGCCACGTAGCAGATCTACGTCACTTCCGCCTTAAATCCAAGCCCTGTACAACAAGAGGGAAACAGCGTCAACCGCGACAGGCACTTTGATTCTGCATTGTTTTTTGAAGTAACTGTGAACAGGATAATTACACATCCATGCTCCATAATGACCATGCAGCAGATCAGCCTCACTGTAGCGTTAAGTCCTAGTCAAGGGATGCAGGTGAGAAACGGCGTCAAAGACAATAGGCTCTTAGATTTTGAATTCTTTTTCATGACTACAGATGAACAGCGAATAACATAGTGCTATGACGTCAAAATGGAGATGGACAGACAATGGATCGAAAAGTTGTTAATGAATCGTTAATTGTTATTGACTGTTGTAAATTTTATTTATATCTGTTTATATCTGTTGTATACGATCATTGGTTTTTAATTACATATGGAAGATATAAAGGTATTTTTATTCGACTTGCACCAAATTTCGGTTCCTTAGATTTATTTATGCACAAGTTTCTCTCTCTCTCTCTCTCTCTCTCTCTCTCTCTCTCTCTCTCTCTCTCTCTCTCTCTCTCTCTCTCTCAGATAAGCAAAGTTGGCATGTTTAGTTGAAATTCGTTTACAAACCTCAATAAATAGCACATGTTTACTTGGTTCGGGGTAACTTCTGTTTCATACAAGAGGCATAAGGAATTGAAAATGGTTTATCACATTTTCATAAATTATTCTTTTTACAAAATTAAGACTTACAGAGTAAATCTGTCCAACAGTCAGCAAACGTGCCAGCAACTTCCTTTCTGTTTGGGTATCTCAACATAATTTTAATATACTGGATTGCGAAAGAAATATGAATATAATAGTTTCCTTGTTAAAGTCAACTGCACGTCAGTTGACCATTTTGCGCTTTAGAAATAGGTCTTAAAACCAATATCGAACCGTCTGGAAACCGCGTTACGGTCATAAAAGTCCAGTGTCATTTCGCGGCCTTACCTGGTCCTGAAACGGCCTCAGGCTTTTCTTATCTTAGCAGTTTTCGTTTTTCTTTGCATAGCTCTAAGCGACACTGGGTCGGTTTGCGACTTTATATAGTCCTGAAACGGCAGACAGCAGTTTTGTAATAGATAAGATTTATTGTTTCTTTAAATGTTTTTTTATGCTGCAAGTTGCTTAGCGACTCATTCATGCTGTATCGTCAAGTAAATAAAAATATGCCGAAATAAATGTTACTAATAAAAAAGTAGGAAATATTACTTTCAGTAGTTTCCCACCTACATAGCACCTTACAATAGATTGATGACAAAAGAGTCTGCTTGATGAGAGAGAGAGAGAGAGAGAGAGAGAGAGAGAGAGAGAGAGAGAGAGAGAGAGGAAAGCTAAAACAGAGGGGAAAGCTACTTGTAATTTTGGTTTGCTTTGGTGTTTTACGCCACTAAATCACAAGTACGCTGTATAGTGTGGAGGTAACTGGAGTGCCTTGTCCATTGACAAATCATGGTTACTGACCCAGGTTTGCCCGGTTGGTGGGATTCGAACCCGCATCATCTCAGTCATGAGTCTGTACATTAACAATAACAGCAAATACCGCCATATTTAGATTGGGAAACCTCACAGTTGCTGATGAACAACGACTTCAGATATAATCGGAGAACATTAATTGCTGTAAAGACAATAATTTATAAATAGGTTTGGTTTTAAAGCGGTTAGCAATTGCACAAGTAATTCTGATATGAAAACTTCAGTGTGCTGCTTTCGATGCCGGATAAAAGCAAAAGGAAACCGACCGGTTACGAGACATCACCAGGTATAACTGTAACTTGCCCTGCTTGGAATGCGTTTAATGATGATGTCGTTATACACCTTTAGCTCAAAGACTATCTATCATTCCGGTACGATCTAGATAAATGGTTTCTTTAGCGTTTAAGTTTGGGAATCGGTAACAGTGTGCGTCAGATTTAAACGAATAAGCATTACTTCCCCTTAGACGATCTATATTTACTTAATATCGTCGAGTAAATAGGTCTTGATACACGCCATAAGCATGAAATTCAAGGTAAATTAACCGTGTATCATGGTTCTCCAAGTCCTCTTTTGCATGTTTCGGTTCGCAAGCTCTTCAATGAATGAAATTTAATTTGCATACATTGCTCGCAGCCTGCTACCTCTCTCACCTGCTAGCTTGAGCCACCTAGTGACATTGGTTGGCAGCTACACAGTAGGGATTATTAGTACAAAGCTCTGCTAATACCACCTAGCCTTGCAATTGGAACATCGTCGGTCTTTTCCCAGAAGTCGAGAAATTAATATCTGATGGGATTCACCAACAATTACGTTTGTTTACATTGCACATCATGGCGGTAGAAGGAGACAAACTCGCAATGAGAACATAGTCGACCTTTCTGTCGTAATATATCTGATGTATTCCACTAGAGGCGAGTTATCAAACCGATCAAACTGATGTATATTCACACAATTACTTCCTTGGTCATTTCTCCATTTGACGGAAATGGATGATCAAGAAAAAGAAACTTCAGTCTATTCATACCACCTCGGCTATTTCTACTATTGGATTGATTAACGTTTTACGAACGAAGCAATAGTTCCAAGGCATTTGCAACATCTAGATCAATCCTTGTTTCATAAATCTCCCAGGTGGTTCGAATGGCAGCCATTGGCATATATTCGAGGCATATCCACCACGGCTATTTCTATGATTGCATTGAGTATAGTAGTAACCAAGAGGTTACGAATGAAACAGTAGTTAAAGGCATTTGCAGTTTATCGGTCAATTTTTGTTTCATAAACAGCCGAAGTGATTCGAATGGCAACTATTGGCATATATTTGAGGTATGAGGCGTAAAACTGACCTTGAAGTTGCGAAGGTTCTCTACGATGAAGGATACGTTTAATCTGCAGTCTTACGAAGGTAGGAAGTGTGACATAGTATTCAGCGAATATTTAAATTTGTCCTGGTGTCACAGAATTGTTTATATTTCATGTGTTATATATGAGCTGAAATGTGCTCGGGTGTCGTTTTCGCGTACAAAGTTACCTGAGGGTGGTTTATTGGCGTCTTCCATTATTTTAAAATACTTAGTTCGGTTCACTACATGAAACGAGAAAACTGATACACTTGAGCTAATAGGCCGTAAATTGCACCATAGCCAATCTACCTTATTTACTCTAGGTACAGCAGTAACTTCACAATACGAAAGGTTTTGTCAGGGCGATATCCTCTTTATTATAATCTGTTTTCAAGTTCGCCAGTTTGTAACTGAACAGACAAATTGTATCTACTTAAATGTCACAATTATTAAGGGGTAAGAAAATGTTAGTTCATAAAGCTCAGCTAGATTCTTGTGAGATGCAGATTCGTATACGAACCTGACTGTGATACAGTAGTACCGACGATTTGATGTTCTATGAAATAATCAACTCCACGTACGCCCATGAGTAACATACATCATTGCATTAAATTCATGACCTTGTCGTTACACGTCTTTAGTTATATATTATATCATATGCTGTGTGTTGGAGATGTATGTGTGTTAGAGCGCTGTATGTGTCGGGGAGCTGTTGGGGCTGTTTGGCAGCTGTTGTTCTGTTTGTATGGACAGGGATGTCTGGATGTGACTGTATGTCTCAGTTTGGAAGTGTGGTCTTAGCCGTGGTGCTAGTTAGGATGTAGAGTCTGGTACTAGGAGGGTTCGTGTATAACCTGTGTGCTGCTGTTGGTGACGACGTTGGTTCAGAGGAGGATGGTGGTTATCTCGTGTTGAGGGACCAGAACTTCGGGACCAACGGATGTGCAGGGAGCAAAGGGTTTCTTGAGATCCTTCGGTAATATTGGGAGAGGCGAAGTGTTCAATCGTTGTTTATTTGTAATTTCTTTGTGTTTAAATTTTAATCAGTGATCTTCCTTGGTGATAGATCCATCAATCATGTTGTTTGATTTCTATTCGATTATTCTTGCTGTTACTCGTGTTAGTTACATGTAAAGATTTGTCCAAGTTATTAATATCATTTTCCTTATATCAATTTTTATAACTCGGTGGGCATCATTTTGTGAAATCCCTCGTTGGAATTGATGCGCACTAGTTTGTTGTTCAGATTTGATATTTTTTAAATCACAATATAACTAAACATATTATTCACGTAATCACTCTCGATGTCTTCGCTATACTCTGACCCCAGCTCTGCTGATCCTGTTACACATGTCCAGACAAAAACACCTGACAATTTCGAAACTGCGCTTGCTTACGAAATGGTAAGTACCTGCTATACTAAAATTATCCTGATTGAGAACGGTTTCAACTAACGTACGATTGCCCATTAAATAATCTACTGCCTAAGAAGTGAACCTTTATTTCCTTCCCAAAGGTAGAAATAATAGTTTACAGAAACTACAAAAATTTAACGATGTACGAAATCAATTACACATATATTTCATGTTATTTATTCCATTTACAAAAATAAAAGCATTCATAATGCAACCAATTACATTTATTCAACCAAGTGTCTACAACTGAAATATTCCTATGTAAATTTACATGCGTGTTCGTATGATGATTCAATGCCGATAAGTCGTGTCCATACGTCGATGAGACAATTGATTTAGTTTTGTTTTAAAGTCCCTGTAATGGTGCAAAATTTTGTACATGTAATTTCGCAGTACATTATGTCGTAGACAGTGTGACGATTAGCTAGGCTCTCATTAACTTGGCAGCTTGTAACAGTTAACCTTTCCTGCTTGTAGGTACAAGTAAATTTTAATTAGAGTCTGTTCGACAACGATGAGACATAGATGTTAATGTAAGATCATGTAGCGGAAAATTTCAGAGTTGAGTCAAGCCAGAGCAAACATTGTAGGAAAGTTTGATCCATTTGAAACAGGTGTCTTAAGGTGATATTTTCCAGAATAGGTATTAATAAAAGCGGTAGAGAGAGAGAGAGAGAGAGAGAGAGAGAGAGAGAGAGAGAGAGAGAGAGAGAGAGAGTGTTATTCTGACTTCGATGGGAATGTTATAAGATTTCCGGTTGATAGATAAAGAAATCTTGATTGCCTAAACTAGACGAGGATTTGTGTGTTCCCAGACGGAATTCAAAGTTTTAAGAAACGTTCCTTGCAACATTAGTCAATCTAGTTTTCTGTGGGAAGCCAGAATTTAGCTCCGAGGAAAATTAATAAGTAATTTCTCTCGTTAAATACATCTTCCAAAGGAAAGGGGGCCTGGAAATATGAAAGACCCGGGATCAGAGAAGAGACAGAGGGAAGTCTCTGATGATAAGAGAGTGATGACTCTAGATGCACAAAGGTTTGGTCTCAATCACATACAATATGCATTGATGCAAGTTTGTAATTATTTGTTGAATTTATTCGATTTAAATTCATTCCTCAATTTTTTCTTGAGTCCAGAAAATAATTGTGCATTCGTAGTTTTGAATGTTAGATGATTCATTTATTGTACGAATGTCATATAATATTTAATTTGATATGAATGGGTTCGGATTTAATGGTTTTATTTGTAATAGAAACCATGTATCGTAGGAGTTTCATGCATTACTCTGATACGAGTTGTGAGAATTAATTTATCTGTCTTAAATGATTTTGTATCATGTATGCTGAAAATTGATATTTCTACGTCTGGAAACGTAGCCAATGAATCGCTAATTAGCAAAGTAACGTAGTTAGCACAAGGAGTCAAGTATATTAATTCGTTTGTGTAATTAAGTTATGATATCTTTTAAACAGAAGGTGTTAGCATTATGGACGCATGTCGACCGACATCGTCAGCTAGTGATAACAGCCCATAGGGACACAGTGATAGTTATTAAAGAGGTCTAAATATATCATGGTTCCAGTTAGGAATGCGAGGTGAAGCTAGAGAAGACATTAATTCATATTAATAGGTTATTTGCGTATCAAAATAAAGTTCCAAAATCACAATAGCTTAGTTCTGTTGAAAAACGATAGACAATATCTGGCGTATAAAGAGTGGGAATATTGGAATTGCACAGTGGAAAGAAACGTAGTCTACAAACAATGCGGCTGACGAACCGAAGAGGCTAGAGAGAGAGAGAGAGAGAGAGAGAGAGAGAGAGAGAGAGAGAGAGAGAGAGAGAGAGAGAGAGAATACAAACATATGTAAAAACCATACTTTTTGTATTACTCAATTACCAATGCGTTGTTTTATTTTGGTCAACAAAACCTCTATGATTTTACTTCTAATAGCAGATTAATTTTAACTATAAACGTTTCAAATTATAACACTACAGCAAATACATCTGAGTAAATCATTTTTCACCTCCCGGACGTAGCAAGAGGAGAATAAGGCATGCTTAATGAAATATAAGGCAAACAAATCGACCCACGGATCCGGGTGCAAATTCTTTAATCCTAAAAGTGCGCAGTGGGGTGACACTTTAGACAGATATAAAAGGTACAGACGAAGTACAAGAAAGTATATCAAGAATTAGACAGCAAGAATGAGCCTGACGGTACAGCAAAACAAACATGTAAGCGCTCTCTCTCTCTCTCTCTCTCTCTCTCTCTCTCTCTGCAATTGCAAGATGACAATATTTTGGATTGATTTTAAACAGTCATATTCAATAAGCAGCAACTTGAGGTCCAAATGCTTTTTAATTTTTTTTTAAATTACTAAATTGACTCATATTGGACTAACAGCTAGCTAGAAGTAATACTAACTGGCTATGTAGTTAAGGCAAAATAAATTTCGTGACTTTTTCATATACCTAATTATAAGCTTTGTGGCCATACAGTGGATAGGTTTTGCATTACATGTTGTGTCACTCAAGACTGTTCCTTGTAAAGCATTGTTCTTGAGACCCCAACAGTTTTCGAAGATCAGTGACTAATTCATTATATGTATACGTGTGACTATTACATTATATGTACCCGTGGGACTATTTCATTATATGTACCTGTGTGACTATTTCATTATAGGTATCCGTGTGACTAGTTCATTATATGTACCTGTGCGACTATTTCATTATATGTACCTGGTGAGTATTTCATTATATGTACCTGTGTGACCAGTTTATTATATGTATCCGTGTGACTGTTTCATTATATCTACCTGTGTGACTATTTCATTATATGTACGTGAGTGAGTATTTCATTATGTATCGTCGTGTGACACACCAGGTCAAAATTATCGGTACTCCAACATATCATTATTTGTAACCTTGCGGCACAATAGCTCAGGATTATCTGTACTCCAACATATGTACGATGCTTTCTTTCAAATTTGGATGTTTGTGGAAATTGCTGATTTGAGTAGAATAAATCTGACCATTACAGAACAGGAAATCTTGCTTGAGAGCAAAGGTCAATTGCATTCGTGGAAGAGAAAGGGAAGAGTGTAAGGTAAGTCATAATAACTTTTCCTTTGAAATTTGTACAGTTCATCTTGAATATATAGCCACCAAGATTGCATGAAACACACAGAAGAACATATGATATACTGATGTAACGACTAAACGCATGAAAAAGATGTTCATAGTGAACTTAGGCGATACCTTTGTGTTGAGCATATCCGATTGCAAACCCTTTTTTTTTGGCAGCACAAGCGTCATGTTGAATGGAACGTATATTTTCAGAACATCAGTACCAGTGAAGCTGTAGCTCCGGAAGCACAGCCACGTTCTATACAACAAGAGGACAATGAAAAGGACTTCTATCAGAATATTATGGACTATGGTTTCCAGTATCAGTATGAGACTAGCAGAGTGAATTGCAACCCAGAGAAGTACGGTAAGACAAAGTCACCAAGACACGTGATCATTGTTGGTGCAGGAATTTCTGGATTGACGACCGCTTATGAACTTGAGCAAACCGGACATAAGGTAAACACAATCCAAACAATATTGTAAAATAAGGTATAATAGTTGGAATTTCCACTAAGAAATACTAAATGATGAAATAAAGTCACAACATAGTCGGTATAATGTTCTATTTTTAAGATTTTCTGTCTTCGTTTGAATTACACTTTAGACTTGTTGATCTTGCCCTTTTTTCTAGGAATGGGTACAGTACTCAAGTTTCATAAAAAAAATTAATTATAAAGGTAAAAACACAACCTTACAAACATGTGACTGCAGTTATTTGGGCTGGCTGTTTTGACTGCAGGTTAGCCTTGTTGCAGACGACGATGTCAAGAAAAGTCTTATTCAATCGGTCATTTGTTAGCACAGGTATATGTATGACTAGAACATACTGCTCATTCTAGAATTCCTTTATTAATTGTTACATGTCTCTCAGACTAAGTATAAAAAGACATCAGTCTGTGATTTATTCTTTTACGTAACGATGCATTTGTTTCCCGAAACTTGGAAAAATGTACATACTGCTACAAAAATCAGTATGACATTTAAAATTTAACTTCTCTGTAAATGAAAAACGTAAATAAATTTCAACTTTTGCAGAATGGCTGTAAGTTTAATTAAAATATTTGTTCAGGATCTATAATATGAAAAGGATTATTAAATTTCAAACGTGCACATTGTATACAATTGTATTAATCGCATGAAAATAAAATACATGTTGTATCAAATTGTATTAATTGCATTAAATCAAGAAACATGTTGTATCAAATTGTATTAATCGCATTAAATCAACATACATGTTGTATCAAATTGTATTAATCGCATCAAATTAAAATACATGTTGTATCAAATTGTATTATTCGCATTAAGGTACGATACCTTTTTGTATCAAATTGTATTAATCGCATTAAATTAAGATACATGTTGTATCAAATTGTATTAATCACATTAAATCAAGATACATATTGTAATACATCAGTATTATTCGCATTAAGGTAAGATACCTTTTTGTATCAAATTGTATTAATCGCATTAAATTAATGTATATATTACATTAAGACTAGTGCTTTTATTCCAAAGATTTTCTTTGAAAGCGTGATATCGCTTCCTTTGTATATTCATCTGGCCTTGTCCATCCATTCGCTGAGCTAATTTCTCCAGGTTTTGATTCCAGTTCACAAATCTCGGCGCGTAAGATACCTACATTGTAAGCATGTTCAATAACTGGATATGAAAGATAAACTAGTAAACACAAGGCAGATATTGATCGATGGGACTACCCTTACGCTTAATCACAAAACCGCTCAAATTAGCACACACACACACACCCAAGTATATCCAGGTAAAAATTGGAAACTATGATATCTTAAAATGACAGTTTCATAAAGGCAATCGTTTATTGTACCTGGATCTCTCTTTTCTCTAGAAACTTGGCCATTGTTCATCACTAGGAAAGTGTAGGGATCCACACGATCTATCCACTTATATATACTTTCTGAACACAACAAGACAAACGCACATCTACAACTAACAAATAACCCTCGGCTCGTCCTCTGAGATTACAGACGATCAGGCGTGGGGGGTTATTATCTTAGAAACATATAGCTCTAGTTGATTTTGACTCAAGCCATTTGTTCAGTTTCATATCTCAGCCTTTTTCTCACAGGTTTCAAAATATAACACCGAATCACATGATAATTTAGATAAGACTAATGACATTTTCCTTTCAACATTTATCCCAACCCAGTTAGAGTTAAATTTATTTGATATACTCCTCACTTTAGACACATGCAAAAATATATATTTATTGTCCCAACGCTTTATAATTGGAGTGAGAAATAAAGTTCAGATGTCCTAACCTCTCTCTTTTTTAAAATTCACTAAATGTTGATCGATACGTTATCCATATGGGAACTATCTGCAAAATGGGATAACATTTTTAGTCGTTCCCCTGGTGTTGAGATTAGGGTAGGTCAAAGGTAAAACTCGCAAATATTGCAACCGCAGTAAATTTTTAAAAAATAATTTTGACAAAACATTTACAAAAGCTTGTCATAGCAGAACATTATCTGGTATGAAATGGAGTTAAGGTTATTTTCCATGAATCATGGTGGTGACGGTGGTGGTGTTTGTGGGAGGTCAGGTTCTCGAAGCGGCGGGAGTGTGGCAATATGAAATTAAAGTTTGCCATGGAGAGCAATGAAATTAGATCCAGTTTATTTATTTATTTCTTAGGTGTAGGGAAGATTCAGTTTCCGGGGGGGGGGGGG
>JAECUM010022459.1:0-12729 GCA_016617855.1 Megalonaias nervosa | reverse complement strand
GTCTTTATATGTGAGATAGTCTCGATCCGTTGTGTTGATCATTGCAGATTTACCAGTCATTAGCTATAGTTCGATAGTGATTTTAAAAACATGCAGGAAATTCTAAATTCTAAGCATATTGAGTGTGATGTAAATTAATTATATATGTAGTGAAGGTTTTAAAACGTAAAGGAGTATATGTGTGAAACTCTGTTAAGGAGTACATGTGTAAAACTGTGTTAAGGAATCATGTGCGTGCGTGCGTGCGTGCGTGTGTGCGTGTGTGTGTGTGTGTGTGTTAAGGAGTATATGTATGAAACTGTGTTAGGAGAGTATGTCTGCTCAGCTGTGCAGGTGGTAAGGAGTACGTGTGAAACTGTGTTAAGGAGTACGTGTGTGAAACAGAATGACAGTTACACTCTAAAATGAAGGGTGTATTTCGAATTTACGTCTGCTGACAATAATAAAGAAAAATATTTTATTACAAACTAAGATCTTTCAAATTTGACTGACGTCAAGCGAAATATACTGTTCTAAAGAAGATACAGCAAAAATAATTCAGGAACCAGTCTTTGAGATAAAAAAAACTTTTGAAATGACTCCAATGATGTAATCTTTCCATAGGTCTTGTGCAATTTCATTCGTCCTTTTCTAACTAATTTACTTATTTCCTTTAACCAAGAGTAACAAAAGTAACAATATATACATATTTGAGACATATTCAAAGACGAAACGGGAACAACATCCAATAACTCATATTGCATGTGGTTGGAAGAAACATAGAAGAAAAGACAGCACAGATTTAACCATATATTTTTTGTCAATTTGCTCTTTTCTATGGAATGCTGAAAAGACATTGTGAAAGCTGATAAATTACTACTGGCTTTTTAGACTTCATGAAATAATAAGAGACTTTCATACATGGGTGAGTCTTGCTAATAAATCTTGGGTATATAGATCTGTATGAATAATGGGCATTGTTAAATCAAATTATATTCCTCTTCTGTTGGATTCTTGTCACATAAGTATACCTAATTAGGAGGGATGCCATTATGTTGTCCGTTACGTATGGGTGTGACATAGGAATCTGGCTAATGCATTTAATTAACAAGTAAGTAAATCAATTTTGTCATATAAAATTAAGTATAAATTATTTTTACAGTTTACTATAGCGCTGTTTTTTTATGAAATTTGTTTAATGCTGAATTCTAGTCCTGAATTAAACTGTCTCCAAAAACGTTGTCTGAAGCTGGGTGAAAATACGCTTTCATCTCCTACATCTTGCGCGTACCAAAAAGTAGCAATTCCGTAAGTGAATAGTATGTTTTAATCTTTGGTAATACATAAGTTTACCTGGCTCATCCAGATTTGTCAGCATAATATATTATTGCCATGTATATCAATTGTTACGCATTGTGAGCAACCTAATCTAGTACTTTAGAACAAGTAAAACACAAAAGCATTTTCCCACTCTTCTAGTGGCAATAGGGAGTATGCGCATATCAGAAGGTTCATAAATCTAGTATACAATCCACCATGTACCTTTTGAAATGTAAGCGAATATTTGTGCCCCCAAATTTCAGTGGCACAAGTTAAGACGAGTGTGATCAATATAGCAGAAAATTTGCCAGACTTGCTTTCACCAAGAATCAAATTTTGTAA
The DNA here is from genome assembly GCA_016617855.1 of Megalonaias nervosa. Lineage (NCBI taxonomy): Eukaryota > Metazoa > Mollusca > Bivalvia > Unionida > Unionidae > Megalonaias > Megalonaias nervosa. The sequence continues at coordinate 11,088 of JAECUM010022459.1, read as the reverse complement.
CAACTTATTTATTTGAATGGTAAGTTCTTCCTTTGGTTTAGAGCCCCATGTATTAATAACCAAATACGGCTTTGCCTTGTCCAACCTTATAATACTTTATACTTTTAACACTACTTTTCCTTACTCGTCATAAATGTTCTCTTTCTGAATAAAATAATTGTCACGTATCTCGAAAATACTATTATGTGATCCGACTGTTTCGGCCCAATTTGTAAACGTCACCAGCAGAAAACAGAGGAATCATATGAGCTATTTTTTGTGTGATATGATACAATCTGGGCATTTCAGTCTTAGGTCTGATAACAAATTATTTATAAATAAATTGAACAGAAGAGTACTTAATATGCACCCTTGTCGGCTACCAATTTTACATTTGAAAAATTCACTATCGTGTTCTACAAATATTACAGGTGAAAAATTCACTATGGTCCAACTTTTCTTTGGTGGCTAAGCAGTTTAGTAATTTGTACATGGTCGTTAGAATAAAAAGTCTTGCCAAAATCTATAAACTCACTATACTTACATATTTCTGACTCAGTGCTTGAAGCGAAAATTATCTATTGCTGTTTAGTCTTTGCTTAGGTTCTATAATTTTGTTATTAGCTCCGCACCACTTAATGAGATATACAAAAGTTTGAAAAGATATAATATTTAATTGCACATAGGAAATTATCATTTTTCTAGAAAAGAACAAAAAAAGAAATTTCACAATGACAGCGATTCTCTGTACTACGGTTTTGTTACCAGGAATAGAAACACTAAAATAAAAATATTCTCAGCTTTTTTGCTCAATTTTGAATTGCGAATATTATGCCATATATGGAGGTGGTGCCTGCGCAGCTTGATAAGTGGCAGGACCAGTTGGATATCCGGCTTTGGCATCGCCTTGTACGTAAATATTTCCTCCTGGAGGCTGTGTCTGCACGGACTGGTAGCCAGCGTTCTGTATCACATACGGTTGGACATAACCCGGTTGTTGGACAGCTAAATAATAATAATAATAATAATAATAATAATGATAATAATAATGATAATAATAAATATTGATTCACATGTTTAGAATTTACAATTTTCTCAATTTGATACTGCTTTGTCTAATTCCTATTACAAGTGTTTCCTGAAAATAATCTCTCTCTCTCTCTCTCTCTCTCTCTCTCTCTCTCTCTCTCTCTCTCTCTCAGCTCTGTCATTCTATGTGCGCATTGCATGGGAGGGATCTCTACTACGTGTCCATATTGTTTTCGTTTAAGTTTTCAGTCTTACACCTTTGAGTGGTCAACATTATTTTTTGCAGCTTACCTACAGTTGTCATTGTAGGATTGGGATTGGTTCGGAACACGGTACCGGTAAAACTCCGTCTGGTAGCCTGGCAACATGCACAGCATAAGCAGCTGATGATTGTGATGATGATTCCGACAAAAATCAGGAAACCAATCACCCCGCCAACAATAGGCCCAACATTGCTAACAGAGAAAGCGAATTCATGAAATTATGATCATTGCCAGCCCTATACTTGGTCAAGTCAGAATCACTGACTGTACTTGAAAGTCTGGTCTAGTACTAGGGTAAGGGTTAGAATTACTCTTTGTACGTGAAAGTCTATTCTAGCAATATGGTCAAGTCAGAATCACTGATTGGACGTGAAAGTCTGGTCTAGTAATATGATTAAGTCAGAAATCACTGACTACGTGAACATCTAGTCAAGTAATATGATCAGGGAAGAATTACTGTCTGTACGTGAAAGTTTAGTCTAATGATTAGATAAAGTCAGAATCAATGATTATTTGCAAAAATCTAATCTAGTAATTAAAATTTCAGAATTGTTTCGCCATATAGTTACTTCTATTTTAAAGAATTGAATTTCGATTAATATCTTGTTAGCTGCTGCTACTGCTACTACGACTACAAATACTATTACTATAATGATTACTACCGCTGCAACTGCTTTAATAGCAGCTTTAACGACTGGCATTATTACCAATTAAACAATGACCAGAATCGAGCTTAACACGAGCACTCATTACCAATGCAACTCATTGACAAGTGCTGGTAAATAGGTTGAGTTTGGGGATTCGTAAATAATAATAATAATAATAGTAATAGTAATATGGACTTAGTACAGAGCCTAGTTTTTAGAAGCTCTAAGCGCTTTAGAATAGTAGATAGCACATGAAAACATGTGCAATGACAAGATTACAAAAGCAAACACCATACAATTACAAAACTGAAACATGCTGACAATAATTAAGGAAGTAAAATTATAAGGTGTTTAAGTCTGTTCTTGTAGTGGAAATAGGTGAGTTTTTACAGCACACTTTAATGAGTTCACAGTGTCATTGTTTCTAAGATCAATTGGCAATTTGTTCCACGTATCTGCGCCCTGGTACGCGAAAGAAGGTTGCCACTTCCAGTTCGTTTTAACAGTGGGAACAATGAGAATACAGGTGTCGGTAGACGAGTGTAAGTTTCTAGATGGGCTATACATGTGGGTGAGGTCAGATAGGTATATTGGACTGAAGCTAGTTAACGAAATGTAGCATAGTGAATAGATTTTGTGTTTGATTCTGGATCGAACGGGTAACCAGTGAAGGTTACATAGCGGGGGGTGGGTGCTCAGTTCTTCGTACGGTAAGGATGATCCTAGCAGCCGTATTTTGAACTTTTTAAAGTTTCTCTAATAGTAACTGAGACGAAGCAGATAGAAATGAATTACAACAGTCCAGTATTGAAGGTACTAAGGAACACACAAGTGTTAATGTGGCATCAACCGAGAGAAATTGCCAATGGAGCTGATGCGTCTTAGTTTCAGATATGCAGCCTTGCATATGTTCATGACATGTTGGTGTAATGAGAGTACAGTCGAGAATGACACCTAGTATTCGTACTCACTGTGTGAATTTAATGTTGATATTTCTGATACTTATTGCTTGGGGTAAAGGATATGAATGACAAAGTCTTTCCGCGCTGATCAGGATGGCTTCAGTTTTATCATCATTCAACTGCCTCTTGTTACATGTCATCCATGATTTACATCAGAAATGCACCTCTCTACCGGGCCGCTCCGGTGGCCTAGTGGTTAGAGCGTCCGCTTCGGATGCGGGAGGTCGCGGGTTCGAACCCAGGCCGAGTCATACCAACGACATAAAAATGGCACTGATAGCTGCCTCGCTTGGCACTCAGCATTGAGAGGTTAGTGTTAGGACCAGTCGGTCTGGTGTCAGGATAATGTGACTGTGTGGGACATGTTGCTACATGTCTGCGGCATGATGCCCCAGTGCTAGATATCACTATAAATGCCACACTGCAGACATCGTACCTATATGACTAAAAGAGTTGTTAAAGCTACGTAAAAACTCCAAATCACAGAGAGAGAGAGAGAGAGAGAGAGAGAGAGAGAGAGAGAGAGAGAGAGAGAGCTCTACGACTTAGATGGTAGCCTTCAACTTTCAGTTGGGCAACTAGATTTGTATACCTGAGTGTCATCAGCGTACAACTGGTGAGACACTGGATGTCGATCTATGACACTTGTGAGCAGCTGAGTGTATAGAATGAAGAGAACGGGTCGAGAACAGAGCCTTGTGGAACACCACAACATAGATCAACTGGACTGGAATGTTTTCCATTTACGGGCACAATTTGTGTCATGTTGACTAAGTAGTACTTCAACCATAGTAAGGCTGCATCGTGAATAGAAAACACATGCTGGAGACGGTGAAGTAATATATCATGATTAATTGTGTCAAATGCCGCAGACAAGTCCAGGATTGTGAGAACTGTAAGCTCCCTACTCTCCAAAGCAGAAAGAAGGTGGTTAACTATTCTCAGAAGGACAGTTTCAGTATTAGAGCGAAGGTGATATGCAGACCGAACATCACTAAAAAGACTATTTGAATTCAGATGAGATATAAATCGGGATAAAACAACCTTTTCTTAGATTTATTTACATGAATAGAAGGTTAGAAACTGGGCGGTAATTCTTTGATTTGTTATGAGCAAGAGTCGGTTTCTTCAACAGATGTTTTAAAATGATATTTTTGCAATATGATGGGAATTCAGCCGGATGCGAGAGAAGTATTGATAACATTGTTAGTGAAGGTAATATTGAATCTAAGCAATCAAGCAGCAGTGATGTCGGAATCGGACGGAGCTCACATGACTCTGGGACGCTTTTCAACACAATTGCGTTTACTAATTCCATAGAGACAGGTTCAAAAGCTTTTAAACGCTGCTGTTGATATTCGGTATCACAACTGAATGGTAACAATGAGTCAACTGAAACTGTGATGTCAAGCTCTAGTGGACTGAACTTTATCCCGAAAGAAATTTGCAAACAGGTCCGGAAGGTCGGCTGGAGAGAAAGTCGTTGGAAGTAGTGTACATTTATTCCTTGATATTTGCTTTTTCATAATCTCGAACAGCTCTTTGCAGCTGGAAGTTTCACTGATCTTCGTGTTTTAGGAGACTGATTTTGCTGCATGAACTATGTTGGTAGCACTCTTATTAGCAGCTTCATAGATCTGCTTATGAATAGTGAATTTGGTGGAAAGCCAAATCCTCTCAGCCCTACGGCGTTCTCTTTTAGCATTGCAAAGCTGTTCCCTAACACTACTATGCCATGGAAAGAGTAGAAAAGTTAGTATAGAGGTAGAAGTAGGTAAATAGCTTTGTGAGGATGTAGTTAACCAGTGAGTAGGTAGACAACCCATTGAGTAGTTAGATAACTCAGTGAGCAGGTAAATAATCAAGTGAATAGGTAAATAGTGACAATGGTCAAGTACTTTCAACGGAACTAGCAGTGGAAGTGGAATCTGACGTCTGTATCAGAAGTTCTTGTTGTTGTTGTTGTTGTTGTTAGTAGTAGTAGTGGTAGTAGTAGTAGTAGTATTGGTGGTGACGGTGCGGCATATATGATGTAGTAGTTTATATAGTTTCAGTGCTTCAACCATTCTTCTTCTGGTATTGTCATGGTGATGTTTATGATAAGAGTATTTCAGATAGTGTTGTTGTGTTGTAACATTCATAGTTTACTAGTATATCAGCAAAGGTGGTTCATGTAGACAGTGGTAGTGTCACCAAGGATTTTGTCCGTAATGCTAGTCATGTTACCATAGCAGCATGAGTCTAGGTGAGCCCTGTGTATGGTGGTGGTACTGCTTGTGGTATTGTGATCACATGAACAGAAAGACTGACTGACAGATGAAATGATGTCAAATAAGAGACAGACAAAAACAGAGGCGGAACATTTATAAACTTACACACAGCAGTATTGATTGTAGTAATTTCCACAACAGCCGTAGGCACAGTCCAGGTAGTAACTGCTGCTGATGGAACTTCCGCTGTAGTAGTAACAAGTCTCACCTAAAGCACAGCCTGACAAATAAAATACATTGCTGTATTCACGGACGATCGGTTCCAGTTTTGATTTCGGAAAGTTACAAGAAGACCAACATAAATGAATGAAATAAAGCAGCATGGTGTGCTTTTCTTCTCTCCAAGTTTATTTCTGAAAATCACTGGACAATTGACATTCTAATAAATGCATTGTTCATTGGTGCAAACATTAAGCATTACCCAAGACGAAAAGTATTACTGTCTCGGTCTAAGTTACACAGTCTTCACTATCACAAAGTGACTTTATTTAAGTGAATTCAAGCTGGAGTTTGATTCTTTCCATGCAAGATGAGTGCGCGGTGTTATTAAAATAAGAATTGATAATTTTTTCATGTAAACAACATTATATAAAAGGATAAGACAAAATAATAGAGCCAGCATGTAGTTCAGCTAACTCTCTTAAACATTAAAGGTTGTCAACAAGTTTAGGAATTTCCAAGTGGAAATCTGATGTCCTATATTCAGATAGATGTTAAAATGTTTACCTCCATTGATAATGATCTGAATATGTAATCTATACTCATAGAGAAATATTAGCTATGTATTATGTTGTTTACAAAATAAATGTCACTGGTCATGTACACCATTAAATTGATTTTTGGACAAAGGTCAACACAAAATATAGATATACATAACATATAATCTTGGAGGAAAGAGCCAACAAACAATCCAAATTAAGTATATAATATTTCCTTCAGTAACAACGACTTTAAATTTGACATTTTGACTCCAAAGTCAATAGGCTTCTTTCTGTGATAAAGTGCAAAGTCATCCACAAACCATTGTGAAGGTATATAATTGAAAACTGAAATATTTGTTCAAAAATAATATTTTTCACTCACAGTGACCTTGATCTTTGACATTTTGACCCATAAATTGACAGAATAATCCCTAATGACAAGTACAAATTACCGAAAATGTGTTCCAGGTCTGTGATGTAGATCTAATGTTATGGTATAGCAGCTATTTTTCTTCTTTCAGTTACAGTTACAGTGACTTCGACCTTTGACCTTTGCCTAGAAATCAATAGACTTATTCTTTATACAAGATTGATCCAGGTTTCTGATGTAGAACTGATGTTATTGTGCAGAAACTTTTTCTTTCTCCTGTAGGAGTGACCTTGACCATTGACCCTGAAAGCCCTAAATTGAAAGTTTTCTGATCTGTAAATGAATAAATATAAAGGCCACTGCAATGAGTTACTTTAACCAGATTTCCAAAATGGAGATATCACTTTTGGAACTACTTTCTTTTTTTTCCATTTAAGAAGTATATCTGCCTTTATGTATGTTATTCAGACCTGTGTTTCCATATTTAGACATATTTTATTTTTTCTTCTTTCTCGCCCCCCCTCTCTCTCTCTCAGGATATATAGATCTTAAAATGTGTCAGGACTGTTTACCCTCTAGTATAAATTCACATAAACAATGAGAAGTACTATAAAAAAAATTTAAAAAATGAAAATGAACCTCAAACATAAAAAGCACGCTTCTTAATATTAACTATCAGTTACCTTTCCACATGAATCATGCAATTTGTCAGGGACTAAACTTGTTGCTATTCGATATTGTGTCACCCATGCAGTATCGTGTCCTGTTTCACTCAGCTCCAAACGATGCACAATTTTAAAACCTCTTCATTACATAAATTCGCTCTACTTTTAACTGGTTATCTTAAGTGTTATTTGAAACTCTATGCAACAAATTATTCTAAATGCTAGATGTTTTAACGATTCACTAGCAATACATTTGGCTCTGTGCAACTGGATACTGCGCAATTCAGATTTCCCTTTGAAAGTTCTCTTCCAGCTGAAACAAAGGTCAATAAGGCTCTCAACATGTTGTACTTGCCATACAAAAAGTTACCAGCCATAAACAAGACGGAGTACTACAGTTTGTGTACCTTTTGCTCAGCAGTAATGTATCCCTGAATCCTGGCCTGAGCAGATACCCGTGCTCTGCCCGATTGGAAAATTGGAAAATACAACATACTTATCAGGTATGATGATTCTTTATTCCGTCCTTCTAACTGTGCCAATACACAAATAGATTATACAGAGTCCTTTTTTGAGGAGCATGACGTGTCTTTCTTGTTGGTTGCAACAATACGAAAGCAAGTAGTATACCCCTACCCATGCAGCATGCCGTACTTCCGGATTCTGTCCTAACCAAGGATTATGATTTTTTTCGCGAGTATTTATCATAACCGAAGAAACACCCCAAAGACTGTACTGTTGCCCATTTAAACATAAATAGCAGAAAAGATACAAGTGTACAGAAATTCGTGAAGTTCTAGTCGATAAAACTGTTTATTTCCTTGTTATATCGGAACAAATTTGATTCTTCTTTTAGTGACAGTCTTTTTCAAGTTGATGTGTACAAACAGGAGAGGAGGCATCGTACTGCTAGTGGTGGTAGGATAATGTCATTTATTCGTTGAGATATCTCAATTCGCAGAATGAAATAATAACATATGAGCAGATTATGTATTAATTTCATCCAAATATGACTAAATGGTTAATCCATCGCGTATATAGGCCCCTATCAATAATGTAAAGGGTGTAATGTAAGTTGGTGCGTGCTAGTGTCAAACTCTTTAGCAATGTTACCGTGACCCGCCAGAGACCGGAATCTTGAGTTGGCGTAGGCGATAGATCGTACTATTTGACAAAGTCTTGCAATGATTACACCTAGGTATTAAAGATTAGTCCTAAGATCAGAGGGAAACCTGCGGGGTGAGTGTGGCGTGTTCTCATCCGTCGTCACATTGACAGACAGCGAGAGGGCCATTGTCGGCTAAGTTTGATAGGATCGGTTCACAAAAATGTCCAACCAAACATTGAGATTGAGGGCGTGATTACAATTCGACTCGAATTATACTTTCTAACTTGTAAACTTAAAGTTAGTTTCGCCTGGGAAGATTGCTGAACAGTAGGGTTACTCCGAGAGAAGCCAGTCGTAATTTGGCGGTAAACCTTAGAGGTAGATTCTAAGGAAAGACAAAGCCTCGAAAAGGTCAGTAAGTTATTTGCTCGATTTTTGCAGAATATTACGGCATCATAATTGTAATTATCTGAGTTATGTATACTTAATTACTAGTATCGTTTAGAATGTAGAATTACATTTGTATTGTTTCATTTACATGCGTATTGAGAAATGGGCTTGAGCTTACGTAGAGAATTATTAGGTGCGAGACGGAATTATGCAGATTGTTAGCTTGTGGTCAGAATTAATTTTGTAATTCGCTATTAGGTCACTTCGTAGTACACTAGTGCATTTATCATGTGTTATTTTAGAGTTTGCACATGCTTGAATTGTGAATTTGGAATGGTTGAAGAATGTAAAATTAGTTACTATGGACGTATGTGTATATCAGATCATGGATATTTGAATATTCGTGCACTTTGTATGAGAGTAAGGTAAAGAAATGCGTCTGATTATTGTGATATTGTTTAGTATAACGGGATTAGGAATATGTATTGATGTGACGGAATTTATTGATGAATGTATAAGAAGTAATTGATACCGTGCTGTATTATGACGTTTGTTTTACCATACAAGAACGTATGGGTATCTCGATGTGAATGAATGCGTGACCAAAGAAATTTAATAGCCGTTATCTGATGATAGGATGTGTGTAGTGAGAGGTGAGAGGGCTTAGGAAAAATATTGTACCGTCCTTGTGTTTTCACAGGAAGCTTTTCAGGGAACAAAATATCCGGTTCAATTGAATCACGAGTCTCCAAGAGTTAGATACGGAACTGAGACTAGCCAAATAGTCGAAGTCGACAGAAATCCAGGTGCAGGAGGAGGAAATGGAGTCTGGACTAGAAAGTGGAGGAGGAGGAGAAGGAGAATAGAGAAGTCCAGGAGGAGGAGAAGGAATTTGGAGATCGTCGGGGAGGAAGAGGAGAAGGAATTTGGAGAAACAGGAGAGAGAAGAATACCACAGATGAGTAGAATGCAAGGACAGGTGGAAATGAATATCACACTGCTAATCAAGTGATGCAGTAGGCTATTAAAGCGTTGAGAGGAAGGAGTGTAATTGGAAATTTGAATCATTTGACTATTGAATTGTTATTAAATTGTTATTTATTTGTCGTCCAACAGGAAAAAGATCCTGAGATCTCCTGTTTGTTTCTGAGGGCAATTAGTGAAACTGAAGCCACTGAAATACCTGTCGGTTATTTCATAAAAAATGGAATTCTTATGAGAAAATGGAGACCTCCCGAGGTACCTGTTGGTGACGAGTGGTCAGTGAGCTATCAGATGGTAGTTCCAAAATCTTACAGACAGGAAATACTTAGTTTGGCCCATGAAACTCCTCTGGCTGGTCATTTAGAGATAAATAAAATTTATCAGAAGATCTTGACTCACTTTTACTGGCCAAAAATCAAAAGTGATGTTTGTAAATTTTGTAAATCTTGTCGTACTTGTCAAATGGTAGAAAAACCAAATCAGAAGATACCTAAGGCTCATCTGCAACCTATTCCTGCATTTGACGAACCATTTAGCAGAATTATGGTAGACTGTGTTGGTCCCTTACCTAAGACCAAGTCAGGCAACCAATAATTGTTGACCATTATGTGTGCGTCAACAAGATTCCCAGAGGCAATTCCTTTGAGGAATATTAAAACCAAAACCATAGTAAAAGCTTTGATAAAGTTTTTTACGCAGTTTGGTCTCCCCAAATCTGTTCACTCTGATCAAGGGGCAAATTTTATGTCTGGCATTTTCCAGATAGTTATGCTTGAATTTGGCACTCAGCAATTCAAGTCAAAAGTGAAATTATGTTTTCTCAGAGCTTTACATAAGAGAAGTTTTGAGCGTTATAATAGAATTCATTCTGTCTTGATCATTCTTCAAAATTGTCTTCAAATTAGAATTTACGGCCCCTACAAAGTTAAGAAGAAAATGAATGAGTTAAATTATAATATTGGTACTCTAATCTTAATAAATTAATGGAGTACCAGTATATTGAAAGAGATAGCCAAGTAAATCATGCAATCAATTTAGTTGTACCTGTCCCACAAACTGAGGATTTATGTGAAGGAATTCAATCGGACTCTGTTGATCTTGGAGTGACAAATCTTCGGAATTCGGAAATTATGAAAAATCTGCACCACAAATTTTTACATTTGCAACAATAAGAAAGAAATGAACTTAAACAGTTATTATTCGAATATGAGTACTTGTTTCCAGATATTCCTACGAGGACAAACAAAATTTTTCATGACGTTGAAATTGTAGATTAAAAACCTGTGAAACAACACCCATACAGGAGGAACCCTCTCAAACAGGAATACTTGAAAAAAGAAATTCAGTATTTGCTGGAGAACGATTTCATAAGGCCCGGTAAAAGTGATCGGAATTCACCATGTATGCTTGTTCCAAAACCAGATAAAACTTTTCGAATGTGCACTGATTATAGGAAGGTGAACAGTGTGACAAAAACAGATTCATTTCCATTACCAAGAATCGATGACTGTATTGATAAATTGGAAATGCCAAGTACGTCACCAAATTTGACCTTCTGAAAGGATTTTGGCAAATTCCACTAACGGAAACGGCAAAGGAAATTTCGGCATTTGTGACTTCAGACGAACTCTATCAATATAAAGTAATGCCACTCGGGATGAAGGGTTCCCCAAGTACTTTTCAACGCTTAATGAATATGATTACCTCTGGTCTAGATAAT
>JAECUM010022458.1:0-75815 GCA_016617855.1 Megalonaias nervosa | reverse complement strand
ATGCATAGCTCAGGAATCATTTTGAAAATCTCCTTTTTGCAAAAATATATAATCTGATGTTGTAAAAATATCCATGAAAACCTTACAGCATGCTTTTATAATATGGTGAGGATTGATCTCATAATGAGACTTGCCGTTTACCATTTAGGTTTTCCATGATTCGCTATTATAGATTTAAATCTATACAATAATGGTGATAAGAATTAATTCTTTACTTTAAAGAATAAATTACAATTTCACGCTAACAAATGATAGTTAATTTGTTAAAACTGGGTGCAAAGCCTGTCGAATACTAATCAATTTATTGCACAACTTTGTACTCAGGGAAAACTGCTTGTATTGATGTTATATCTTTACATGTGCAGAATGCTGCGGAAAGTTTTACAACTGAGGTTTATCTGACATGCTTATCGACTAACATTTATTGCTTGATGTACTAAAAAATTAATACTTGTCAATTTTAATTTGTTTATATCTTTTAATTCTGAAGCTGTTTAATTACAATGAAATATTATGCAATATAAACATGAACTTATACAATATCTTATACATTCTGTTTTTCCTATTGAGATATCTGTAAAAAAAATTGTACGATTATTAATCATTTGTAAATCATATTGATATACAGCAAAACAGCATTTATCTTGCTTTCAGACAGGAAAATAGAAAGGATTTAGGAGATGCCAACGTGGGTATTACCAAGAATAATAGCAGACATCTCAGTAATGTGGAAAAGATACGTTCTTTCTACCGGGCACCAATTGTTATTTTCTTTAATAATGTGGTAAGTTCAGTGGCTTTTTTCAGTGGCTTTTTTCCTCCATGTATGTAAGCGTTATCAGCAAAGTTGACTAAAAGCATATATCTTGATCTGCTACACGTTATGTATGAACATATTAGAGTACCGTTTAACTTTATTTTGTGGTTGTTTAATTTTGCTTTTTACTGGTGTCTTATGAATTTTAAATACTGTGCTTTCCTTAAATTCTGCAAAAATAGCACAAGAATAAAAATGTAGGGCCACCTTATAATGTCGGCATGATTTGGCTAAACTATCATTTCTTCTCGTTGATTGTGGTTTTAGGGGGAAAATAATTTCCTGTGACACATTTCCCTATCTGTTACATTTCGAGCTCTAGCTGTAGTTTCCTCATTTAAATCTGATTATAATTTACAGCTCAGAAATAGCAGAAACCGAACAGGAACTTATTCAAGTTCATATTCTGGCAAACTGTCTTTTTCTACATGCTTATTAATACGAGTGTGTCAGATGAAGTAAACATCATCGGCACGGTTTCTATCGTTACATATTATTCCAACAAGTCAGGGTCAATACCACAAATTTATAAGTCTAACAGCAGAGAGTATATATGTACATTATAAATTATAGAATACAATGCACTTAGTGCATCAACTTCTGTAATGAAACTCATATAATATTCACCCAGATCTACAGACGTTTCGTTTCTTTGTTTTAGAAGGTTTGCTCATGTTAGAATTAAGTGTCTGAGGCAGAGAAGCATTCTAGAAATTCAAGATCGAACTCCCCGCAGAAAAGCCATCTAGAAACACCACAATAAATTCTCACTATCAAAACTGTTAGATTTGCACATATTGTTATCATTAATTTCAGATATCCTACCTGCTATTTCTTGGTTTGTACAGCTACATTCTAATCAGCAAGCTAAGTCCAGAGCTGTCAGTGCAGGAAATTGTACTGATTTTGTGGGTCTTCACCTTTTTCATTGAGGAGATTAGACAGGCGTGTATATTGTTGATGACCCTTGTCACCTTTTAAACAAGCGACCTTGAATTTGAATTCATCTTCATTATTTTTGTTGAATGTGACTGTCAATGTGATACTATAATTATTATAAGACATGTACATTTGTGATATATTGCAGAACGCTCTTTATATAACATATTTAAAGTGCCTCTAATTTATCGTTACATCCAAATAATTTTACCAAGGTTGCAATATATCATAAAATAAATAGGAAGGAGTAACCTTATGTGCATTGTTATAAATAATATAATGTTGTGCTATTATAATAAACATATTTAACTTATCTTTACATTGTTTTACATATTATTTTAAATTATATCAGTACAATAGTAGCGTATACCTTAATGACCGATATAGATTAATATATATGTGTTGTATATTATCTGGAACAATAATGACAAGTGATGTTAGCATTACAATAGAATATCATAATTGTGTTTTCTGTCGGGTCCTTTAAATGAAAACTTTAGTTTAGGAAAGGGTAGTATCAATCAATATTATGTTTACTTTTCACTAGTAATAACTCTTATCTAATTGTTTTAATAACTCTTATCTAATTGTTTTAATATGATTGGAAGTAATAATGTTAATTACTCCGCCCTTACACAGTTTGAGTAACCTTATAAAAAGTTCACCTTATATGCACTCTGCCAATGTCCAGTAGAGATATAGTTTCATTACATTTTAAGCTGATTCTTTTCACTTGGTAATTCATCCTTTACTCCTGTAACTGGGAGTCCATTTACCCCTTGCTTGCATCTACTGACCCTTTTAATGTACTTTATTTTCAATTTATATATTATTCTTTCTGTAAGTTTTATATTGAATCAATTCAGACCTTAACATTCCTATTCAGCTAGCCAAGCTAGCCCATACAGTTCTTGACATCCATCCTAAGGGTGAGAAGTCACAGGACTTAAATATATCTTATGAGAGCTTCAAAATCAATTTAACTTTCAGCATTTTTTTATGTGGAATATGAAAACATATGGATAGAATAAGATAATTTAATGTTGCTGCTTTGATCCGCACCGATGTTAATGAGAAAGTGTTTTATATACTATTACTTCCATAATACGGGGTAAATTCTCTATGCATCAGTAATTCTTCATTTACTAATTGATAAATTCGAAAAGTAGATAATTTATTATCTACTGAGTCTATATCATAAGCGCTTGCATTATAATGACTCTTATAAAGTGCAGAATAAATTTTTGTCGGCATTATTTTCCGTTCTGACAGCTGTTAAGGAGAGAGAACTGTAGCTGATATTGATATTATTAATGTGTGCTCTAATTAAATAGCAAATGCAGAAGAATACACTGCACCTTAAATGAATGTAAACAAAAATAAGTAATTAGTTTTTATGAAAGGGATTGGAAATTTCGCTACAGCTTGAAAATATTAAAGCTTAAATTCTTCACATAATTATATATTTTTCCTTTCCATGTTGTCGAAATCCATTATCATTTAATTTGAATTCAGTGTGCATTCCATGTGTCTCATCTGCATTTTATGTGCAATCCATATTTCCTGAAATAGATAAATTTAACAATTGTTTGTAATTCATAGGCATTCTCTTTGCATTCCAATTCTGTTCCAGTTACATTTCTTCCACTTCTACTCTGATTGCCTTCAAATATATTTGCAATGAATTTCCATTAATATTTGCATTCATCTCTCATTTATATATATATATATATATATATATATATATATATATATATATATATATATATATATATATATATATATAATGTCCAAAATGCATTCATATTTTGATTTTATTGTTCTTGCCCGTCATCGCCATCCATATTATTCATGCAGAATCAAATGACATTTCATTTGCTGATGTTGGTTATTTTCTGTTTAAATAGAGCCTTGCATCTTGTGGTGCAAAATTTGATATCAGAGAAATACTAAATTTAGAACATTCAAACGACTGCATTGATTTTATTCTTAAAGTATAACCCGGCTTAAAATATAATCCCAGCTAAAATCAGTGTAGCAATAAATTTGTAGTGTTTTTGTCAGCAAATGTTAATTGTTGTTTCGTTTTGCGCAGATAAGGATTGCACCGATAAAACCGTCATGATGATGACATGGCATTCTGACTGTCTTTATATCTCCTTCAACAAGAGCAATGGCAAAGCTTCTATTGTGAGAAATACTAATTATCTGTAGAAAGAATCTTTCCCTGGATCCCGTTTAATTCATACTGCATTCAGTTTACATTCCATATTTGCTACTCTGTACTAGCATCAGGATCGCAAGTGTTCTATACTAGTCAAACAATTAATTAATGAATCAATTAAGCATTAATTGTCCGTGTGCTTATAAACACCTTAAGATCAGCAGGCCATCAGACAAACATGTTAAAGATTCCACCACAGTAAGATCTGTACATGAGTATGGCTGGAACACAGGAGTTTACTTAAGGCTGGATTTTAAGAGCCAGAAAAAACTATTCAAAATGTAATTATTGTACCGCAAATTGTGCAATTTTTCACATACAATTGATCCAATAGATTTCGATAAAACTATAACCAAAGATTGAGCTATTTGGGAATTAAAGTATACATGTGAATATTGTACAAAACAGCAGAATTACTTCTCTAAAGAGAGCTGTTTCTCTCACACCCTTTTCACATGTTAAGTTTCCAAGCAATTTAAACTGTGGCATAATGAATGTATTTACTGCCCGTTAACTCGCAGAAAGAATTGCAAGTGTATCCGCAGTTTATTAGCAGCCTTGGTATGATGTAATCTATTTACGGGGAACCTCCATTTCAAGAAAGATACTTATGTGTACCTACAAAAAGAAAACATGCAGCTTGACACAAAAACAACCAAGATGTTAATAATTCCTTGTCCCAGTGAAAAGCTGACAAGTGAGCTGCTTTCTCGATAATGTGTTTCATAAATATATTATAATTTTTACGAGTCTATGCTCTTAAAATAAGTAACAGAAAAGAGTGAAAGACATCAAGCTTTGTAAAATTTAACAAAAAATTTATTTCCCTCGAATACAAAGTGAAAATGAGCAAAAAGAAAAAAGAACAACTTAAGGTATTGCGAATTAAATCCCCAAATAATCCAAGAATTACAGAAACAAGTCTTAATAATATAATGACCTGAATAGAACTCATTTTAAGTCGCGAGGAGATCCAAACTGAAGGCTATAACGTATCTGTGTTAGCTATTGAAGTGTTGATGTGTCAACAGTGTTTTGTTGAATCAAAGAAATATAATTCCAGGTTTGAATTCAGTATAAATTCCATTGAATGTCTCTCTAAGAATTTTGAAAGAGCACTTTCTATTTCCAGAGAAACTAATCACTTGAATTCAATAATTGGAAGAAAATAAAATTCAGCCCAAACTGGTCACAAACATAATACAACTTGAAGGTGCTAGATATTAAAGCACGAATGAGCAACTCCTCACAATTACAAGATTATATAGTTCTCTACTTGAGCTCAGGTCACAATTAGCATTTGCTAACAAACAATCATTACCTAATGGAATGTTACCTCCTAGAATGATCCAGTGAGCCTTGTTTACTTACAACACAAAAACCTGTAAAATTCAGCTAGGAAATTCCACAAACTCTACCCAAGATAAACATATTTAATCCCTCTTATTTACCTGAATAATAATCCTGATATCAGTCTCATACACATAAAGAATAATTTAGCTATGTATTGGTTGTTGACATAAAAATGAAATATAAAAAAATATAAAAAAGTCAATCAGGTCAAGCAGAAATGAACTCAGTTTTGGACAAGGTATGTAATGAAATAAAAATTTTTAAAGCTAACAAACAAGCATTAAATTAAATATACATAACATTATGACATGCATCATTTTGAAAGTTGTGTTATGGCAAATTCACTTAAAATAATTCTTTGAAGTGTAAATTAGCATCAGTTTTCTTCTGAGAAGTAGTTATTTATAGACATGTATGCTAATGGCTTTACTTTTGTACACCCACATATTAAGGATACTGCAAGGTCTTGCAGATGCTAATGACCTCAACGAGCATAACTCTATCGGCTCCAATAAACGTCTCTTATTATATTTCTATGTAATGTTCCATTTGATATATGGGTATTTAAGCCCTGTTTTCTTTCCTCTTAACATATCAATTTCATGATTTGGACCCATTATAGGATAAAATATGTGGCGAATACCTAAGCATAACACGTGGTGGGAAAGAGTAATGTAGGAAGCACGTGTACCGATCCAATAAGATTTAATACTTAAGAGAGACGAAATTTAGGTTGAGATCCTTACTGTTTAAAAACAGCATCCCTATTTGACAACACCAGGAGTTGAACCATCTGTATTGGGTCACACATCTCAGCTCACTCATGCATGTTATGGAATGTCGTGATGATGAATTATCTTGCCATAATGAAAATCTAATAGATGCGATGGTAGAGAAAGTCAAGTTATGCCTGAAGATAACAACGTAGGAAGTAAACAAAGTACTGAATAAACGGGCTGTCCGTCAAATCAATTTATACAAATAAAAATACATGACGTTTCTGTCAGTTGTTAAACAGTCCATGTAAGAAGCTGGCCTGTTTCTGGAAATAAGTCGATTAATTTTTATTCCGAACTTCTCCAGAATGTAATGAGATAGGCAATCTTCTATAATAGCCTTGTTATGATGTATAAAATGCTGGAGATATGGTTCCCCGTTGATGAGTGCTCTAGGTCAGACAGAGGTAGATAAAATGCTAGAGATAATTAACATATATTTACTCAATCTCCTGTTGAATGCTGTAAAATTTGTTTGAAGCCTATGACATTGGTTATTGTTTCAACTGCTTACATTTGTTGAAAGAAAACTACATGAAAATATATAGTATTTTAAGTGTCATCATTGCATCATGACTTACTATTTTGTTTCACCTTCATTAGATAAGTCTCTATAATCAGTCAATGTACAACCATTTGACTTGATGGATGCATTCATCCTCAGGAGTAAAATTAACTAATCCAACTAAGGCTGAATACATAACAATATGGATTTTAACGAACACTTGTAAGAACATAATTATAAGGTATCTCAAATCCATTGTTTGTAAAGGCACGTTTGCATTAAATACAAAAATGACATAATGTCTTTATTTTTGTTGCGCTTATGCATATTGAAAGCGATTAGTAGGAAATGCTTGTCTCATGGTGGTATTTGGTGCCGCCAAAGGATATCGATTTGAAAATCTGTGATTATCATCGAATTATTTGCTGTTTCTTTAGTTGCGGTATAAAAATAAAGAAGAAAGAGATCGTGCAAGTGTTTCCTTATTACCCGTATGTCTTATTTTGCAACACTTTTTATGTTGCTGGACTCCCTAAATAAAGAGTATCAAGCAAGAAGTGTATATATATTTGAAATGCCAGTATAGGAACTGGTACCTCCTAAATGCTTTATTAAATTCGTCAATATTTTCAGTAATGCTGAGATATTTGTCAATTTCATGATAGGAAGTGGCTTCTTTATTCCTTTATATATTACCAGCATCAACAATGTTAAAGTATGTGGTAAAAGCGTCTAAATATTGTTTTGAAAGACATTTATTCATACACGGTATTAGTGAAGATTTACTACACCGAATAATTTACATTGCATAACCTTTCGTTTCAACAGGTCTATGCAACATCATCCAAGACCCTAAGGACAAAGTTACAAAGCTACATAAAGGACCGCTGGAATATAGTAGATGCAGTCTCAATAACACTGTTTATAATTGGAATGACTTGTAGGGCTCGCCAAGAAACATTAGAAACTGCTCGTGTTATCCTAGGAGTCAATCTGATTACATTTTTCATGAGACTTCTGCAAATTTTTTCAGTGAGCAAACATCTTGGACCAAAACTAGTGATGATTATGGATATGGTACGTAAATAAATTAGTATATATTAACAAACATTCATGTCGTACAGCAATAAGTCTTCCATTTGATTAAAACGTCATTACTTAAGTTTGCTAAGTTTAATTGCACGAGGTCAATGCAATAGATCACAAAATGCGTGTTAATTAACTGTACTGCCCAATGTTCAATACTATATTACCTTACAGGTTCTAGTCATATGCAGTAATTTGGGGTTTTGGAAATATAATTACCTGTGATGAATTCTTTATATTCACCCATTCTTGCAGAGAACCAATTGTTTCTTCAACTGACCATAACTTACAATAATGCGAATATACGAATCTATGGTCTTATTCTAAGTCACAGAGTAGAACGAAAGCCAACAAGGTTTGTCAAATGCAACAAATAGTTTTTTTTCCTATCATACAAAGTGAAAAGTTAAAAAGAACTTACATTATTGTGGAATAAATCCCAAATAGTCCTAGAAGTTCTATCTCACTTCCAAATGTATGAAGTTTCAACTGAATTCCAGTGATATTCAAAATATGTTCCAATATTGAATGTGTTGATGTGCCTGTAGTCTCGAATGTGATAATGTTCCAATGACCTCGAATTTGACGATGGGTTAACGGTCTCTCGATGTATCACAATAATATAATCCAAAATGTCTTTGTCTGGATTCACTATAAATTTCCAAATTAATGTTTTAGTCCACGATTAATATTGAGCACTGTAATTCCAATGAATAAATCTGCCCAAACGAAAAAATGAACACAACAATAAGACTGGATTCTGCTTCGGATGTTAAGGGAGGAATGAATAATCTTTACGTAAACAAATGTATATACGACGTAGGTGGCAATTACCATTTTCAGGTAATACTCTGACAACTTAATGGAACATTTCTCTCTGGAAATTCTAAGGTCAGAATAAAAATGTATATTTAATACAAAATTAAATAAACATGTTTATAATTAATAATGATATGAATATTTAAACTATAATCATAGAGAAATATTAGGAACGAATTACGTTGTTTGATAAATAAATGCCACTGGTCAGGTAGACCATTAACTTCTTTAGGAACCAAATGTCACTTACAAAAATACAAATATACATAACATATAATCATTGAGAAAAACCAACAAACAAATGCGAGTTAGATATACATACATATATACATATAGTTGACTAAATATTGCATGCAAAAGTGTACCTTTATTGTTTAAAGGTTAGTGGTTATTTAAGAAAAGCCCAGTATTCACGCTATCATAACTATGCGATGACACTGATGTTGTGTACCGAACTGTATTACTCCCAGATTTGATGGATCATCTTCCGATGTTAGTGACAAAATATGGAGTTAAACATTTGCTGTAGGCATCATAACTTGACCATGGAAAAGGAAAACAAATGTCTTTTACAAACTCCGAAGGAATCGAATACTCTATTTAGTAACATAGCAGCTTTTTGTTTTGATAGATAGAACATCAAACATCACTGGTATATATGCCGGAGCTTGCATTTTCCTGGAGCAACTGACGGGGAAAATTATTATTAAACAAAGTGGCAAAATTGCAAATTCTGCTCTTTAGGCCATTGCAGGGTACCAGTGGTACTTGACGGAAGACGTCCTCTGCTTTGCCTTTTTCAAAAGTGATGTACCACCCGACAGGAAGCAAGCCATGCTAAAAGCTCTTCAGAGACTAGCAAAGCAGAAGGCAATGAAATTATTTGAAATCAAACGTAATCATGAGATCGATTATTGTGATGGAGCTGCATCATGGTTTCGTGACTGAGAGGACAAATGTTGTTTTCAGAATGCTTTAAATGGATGTACATTTTATGCAGGACCATCCTCTGGTGGCTTGGCATGGACTGTCAGAATACCATGCTGCATATAGAACAGTATTTGCTTTGACAGTTGTAAATGACACAGCAGAAATAGGAGTAAAACTTATGTCAGACTTCTCACAGATTCTTACAAGTTTATGCTGCAAATTGTATATCATCACAGAGCATTTCCCAATATGTGGAAAAGCAGTGTTGTTAAAGGACTTCTGTCAGATTGTTTTGAAGAATAATTTAACAGAGGTTTTGATATAGCTGCCATTTGTGTGTTAAGCACTAACAATTTTAAATATTTTTTCTTCCTGAGACAGGTTTTAGACTAACAATAAGCATTAATACTTTAATAATACATACGGTTTGTCTACATTTATAAACCTTAGGTTCATTGAACAACCGCAAAATTTTGAACAAGCTGGAAAATTGCCGTGCTTTAAAATTTAACCAAAAGAATCCAACAATAGGTTGGGAGTATGTATCTGAGAAGATTTACTTTTCTGTCTGTCGTGTGTGTGCATGTGTGTGTGTATGTTTGTATGTGCATTATATCAAAGTATTTTTGGAATCATGACTTCTCAGATTGGGCTAATGGACAAATGTCCATTGTCCGATACGGACACAATTTCTTACAATATTGAAACCTTGTAACTACTCCTCAAACACTGTTTAACAGCATTTGACCAAATTTGACAGAAAGGATCCTGGCAAAGTATTATTAAATTACCACAATGCAAACAATTAAACAATAATGACAACACATCATCATACGTACACCATATTCACCCACTGAACACAAAATCATGGACTAAAGGTGAGACGGAACACAGACGATTAAACATTAATTTGTGATATAACGATTAAGAGGAGGAATTGTGAAAGAAGTTGAAGTGTTCAAACAGACAGAATTTGAAGCTGATAATGTTTAGGTTTCTGTGGTTGCATTAAATGATAAACAGTTCAGATTACGACTTAAGTGATTTGAATCTTTAACACTTGTACTTCCCTTTATATACCTTTTTACTAATTGAAAGAATCAGTACTGATGATGCTGTGAATATAAATATTATACCTACATTGATATTCGATGTAGCGTATGCAGAAATATAATGATTCAAATCATTACCGTTTTAATAAGGGAATGGCGAGTTAAATGTTTTGTTTTCGAAGCAGGGTAATCGACGTTGGCATTTCTTTTCAAGATCGAGGAGAAATAACATAAGCGAAGATTTCTCCATGTGTGTGCACGCGAGTGTAAGTGCACATTACCGTGAAGTTGTGAAGTAGGGAATAAGGAAACAATGAGACAAACACAATGTTTGTTGAAAAAGATAACTTAAAAGTTCCAGAAAGGCTTCATTAACAATCAAACTAGCCAATATTTAATAAAATGTTAGATACAGTTTGACGCTTATTTATAGAGTTTCATTGAAAGCCGTCTTATGATGTCTAGTAGATAGTAAATGATAACTGTGCCAATCAGACAGCCCATGAACAAATCGATGTTACTTCATGGTGGCCATCATGTTGTCCACCTTGAAGAAAATTTTGTTGTCGCCAATCCTTTTGGCTGGATGGATATCAATTTGGTGTTTTTACGAAAAGACTAATTATGATGTGCATTTTGTCTTAAAGACGACAACGCCGACCTGACGTCAGTAATGACTGCCATGGCAGCCATCATGCAAATGATGTCATTGTTACTTCTGCAAAACAAAAATAGTACTGCTCCTGAATAGATGGTCATATCTACACGAAGTTTTCATAAAAAACTCTTTTAATATATATTTGGTTCTAAAGGGAAATAATTCCAGTCTTACATTCAATATCATCCCCACCCCCTAACGACTTCTTTGAAAATGTAATTTTTGCTATTTCTTCCGAATTATTGGTCACATAGATATTCTGTTTTAACAAAAGGGACTTATCATAATGCCTTTGTGGATCTGAAAACAAATGGTGCCGATCCGTTCTATACGGACCCATGCAATCATTTAAACAAGATATACTCATATCGTTGATTCCTGGAAATTCATTTTCGTCAAAAATTAATTTTGGCCAGTAGAATGTTGGTGACTTCGAGGAACTCTAGATTAATTATCAAAAAAATATCTGATAAATTTATTTATTAGCTAACCATGACCTTGGGTTTATGCAAGTACTATAAATATGGATTTGACCAAACTTATTATTTTGTGTATATATCTCTCAATAACATCTCATGATTTTATTACTCTGTGATCAAGATTATTATTTTGATTCGGATAATACTCTGCATTACATACAGTAAGGGAACAATGATCCTTTCAGGAAGTCTTTGTGGTTTAGTATAAATCATCACATTATGTCCCACTGAATACACTTGTGTAGTTCTCCTTTTATTGTGACATGCATGTCATATTTCTAGAAAGTGTTTTTGGCTGCCACAGTATAAGTAATTGACCTTTCATAATGATTTCAATGTTATTGTTTCTATTTATTCCTAATTGACTGTTTATTGTTTGCAGGTACTTTACATCTTAAAAATATGTCACTTTCAAAAAACTCTGTTAATCACACAGTTCATTTATTTTTCTGTTGCTTTGTCTTTAACCCTAAATGACAAAGAATAAAAGTGCTGATGTCATAGCCTTTCGTCTCTTATCCAGCATTCAGCATCTATTGTCTGTAGCTTGTTTGTTATCGCTTATACATCTAAACTACTGGCATGATAACCACCAAACTCCCGCACACATGCTTATACCAGGCCCTACCTAGCCATAAATGAAAATAGTGACGCTTGAATATCCAATATGGCTGCCATAGCAGTGATTAGGAAAATTTTGTAGTTGATAATACTCCTAAATAGGCTTGTCAATGAACGACTTACATTGCTATTTAGATGATCATATTTGAAAATGGTGAGGACTTGAAAACTATTTTTGTCAATACCCCACTTTAATTTATGACCGTATTTATATGGGATTTTTACTTAACGATTCTTATAATATCTACCTTGGCCTAAATTACTATGGTACTAATCCGACATCAAATATAGTCGCGATGGTGGTTATCTTTAAAATATTATTGTTGGTATTCCTCTTAAACAGATGATCAACATGGTTTTCACCGATGTCCTAAATGCAAATGTGTGGATCTAAGATCAGATATGTCTGCCATTTTGGTCGTTCTGACAATATTGATACTGCTCATTGCTACTTCTCATGAACTAATGGTACTATTGATATTGATCTTCAAGAAAAGACTATTTATGATGTCTAGTTGGTCCTATATGGAAAAGGGGTCAGTCTGATCTCCAGCATGGCAACTATGTTGACAAACTTAAATATCTTTCTCTCCTGAATGGCTAGTTATATGAATATGGTGTTTTCACGAAAATACTTATTACGATGGACGTCAAGTTCCTAAATGAAAATGTTGTTGCTTTAATATATAATATAGCTGCATCAACGACCATCTTGAAAATATGCCGAATGCTATTGCTTCTTAACGTATGATCATATCAGCACAGGGGTTTCAGCCAAAGAAACATGGTTGATGCCGAATTGGTCCTAAATGACATTTGTGTCAATCTTACATCCAATGTGACCATGAAATGGTCTCAACACTCCGCACTGAGAACGAATACATTGTCTTTTCTTGGAGTCCTGGAAATTATATTCAGCCAGTATGACCTCAATTTTATCAAGGGAATAATTTATTCTGACATCATTTTAATGTTTGGTTTACTTAGTTATATTTTGTTAATTAAGATTTCTCTGGATTTCTTATGTCATGTTTGATGTTAGTGACACACTGCTCAAAAGCAGTTACGGTTCGTTTTAGTCGGTAAAGACATATGTGTTTGTTTTTCGTTCTAAATATCCGGTTTTGATGTTACATTGTTTTGCCTCAGTATCAAGCTCCAAGTTCTCGAGAAAATTTAACCATCAATCATATAATCACTACAATATTTATTTACACTGATCAATACTGTCGATTGATTCATATGGACGGACAACATTGCGAAAATGCCGTAACTATGAATGTGAATTAAAATAATAGCTCATACAGATAAACATTTTTCATTTCACAAATTCTATTTTTGCACTCTCCAAGTCCTTATTATATACCTTACTAACTACTCTGACTGGGCAAAATATCCATGCAGTTATTCAACATATAATAGCAACGTGAATTACAGTGGATAGCTGCATCAGTTGAAAATGGCGTACTGCTGTAAACTTTTCATATATTGTTAGCATTACTTAGAGTTGCCTATTTTCTTATTATAGGGAAGATAATGACTGTTTGGATGTGGAGGTGAACCCTTCCGTCTGCTGGGGTGTCCTAGTCAACCCCTGTCCCTCACCGGTTTCGTTACTATTGTAACTCATCAGAGGGAAAAATAAGGGTTGATTCATTTGTTCAACTGATCACTTTGTTATGTCAGACACACTGAACAAGCTGAGGTTCGCCTCCACATCCAAAGAGTCATTATCTTCCCTAAGTTTATATTCTATCGGAATTGAAGGCGACCCTCTGCGGGAATTCAATCTACACGTTCCCATAACCATTGAGAACCCAGTGAGTCTATACGAGAGTGCATCAGTACTCCTGTCCAGCTCTTCTACACATACAGATGTCAGGGCTAATGAGACTTTGAACAAAAAGAGTAAACTGGAAGACCCCGTTACAGAACGCCAAGAAAAGAACTTTCTGCTACTACCATCCCAATCAATTCTGTTTTAAAAAGGAGTGAGAAAACGTCTTTCCAAATATGTAAAATTAAAAAGGTGAATGACTGGCCCCAAGAGTGTGGCCTTAAAAGGAAAATTGCTCGAGGATTAGAAATTAATTTACTCCCGAGATTCACTAATTCTTCCGATTTCGTCAGTGCTTGGAACACCAAAACTAAGAGGACACTGTGTCAAACGCTTGTCGTCTATTTACTCACCTGCACAAAATATATGGGAGATTAAAAGGGAATTCCGAGTGAGAATAAAAAGCACTTGAGGGATATAGGTAATCATATAGATTCTCCGGTGTCTAAACACATAGACTGTGTTAAATATCAGATAATGGAAATTATTAAATCTGATTCAGAGCTGTCTAGTAGCACTATTTTTATATAGAGAACTTTGTTGGATATACCAATTACATCCTCTACAGCCAGTAGGGATTAACAGCTTGGTCCCAATGGAAGTTCAGTAATATTTAACCTGTTTTCTTATTCTAGATTGTGCATATTTACAACATAAACATATTTTATCAGTTTTTAGTAAATTCATTTTGTTAAATACTGTTGTTGTCTCTGTGCCTGAGATTCACTTTCTCATATTGGACTCTCAGAGACTACCGCCTTTGTTTTTGAAATCACACAGGTATCAACGTCACCATGAGAACATAGCCTCACCGATACACTCTTACATATTGATTTAGTTAAATACTTTGTCGCAAACAAAAACTTGTCAATACTTATCAGACAGAACTCTATTGTATGTGGCAGATTCTGTTCTGAGACATATTGTGGCCATCATAATCACTAGATATGTCGTAAATGCCATTGTGAGTGTTTTAGGGGTTGTATGGCCGTCTAAAGTCTTCGCACTGATTGTGGAGGAAGGTGCATTGCTGATGCGCCTTATTCAAAAGGAAAACAAAATGTGACAAAAGGGTTTCTCTGCGGCGGAACTAAATTCAAGAAATATATAACATACATTATAAGTTTCATTACTAAACCTGCTTAAAAAGATTATTAATTATCTTACTTTTCAAAATGTTTAAACGTATTTTATATCCGTCGAGGTCACACAATAGATGAGGTAGATAATTTGAGAGGATGACATAAGTTAAGTAGGATTGGCAATAGTGCCGTAAATGAAGTTGTTATAAATGTAGCTGGCCAACCGCACATATAGGAGGCGTGCAATTTTGTCCCAGATGATGTGCTGTCACGAAGCAAGTTATCTGCACTGTCGAGGATGATGACAGAGCTTACTATATTGTAGTCCACTGATAGGTATCCATACGAGAGATCTATGGCCAACATTTGTCTTCCATGCAGAATAGAGAACCACTATCGGAAAGGGAATCTGGGTGGCAATAGCGGCTAAAATTAAATCATTTTGAGAGAAGACGTTTTATCCCTCTCAATATCCTGCTTTCCTCAGATAGTCTTGCTATACTTGCCCGATAAGAATGAGTGGCAAGCATAATTCTAACACTTGGGTTGTCAAGGATCCTGCGTGGTTGTCAAAGCGTCAAACTCATGGGTACACAAACTTAACTTCCCAATATTTAACAAAATTCCAAATTGTGCAAAGCAAATATTTGAAAATCTTCGAAGAGTCCTCATGGAATGTTTCATCTACATATCAACATTTGCACAGAAGATAAGATACCATGATGACGAAGAAATTCCAGAAATGTAGGCTCTACACGGCCAGAAGGGTCTCAAAGAAGCAGAGGAAACTTGTGACATTTAAGGTATTGAAGGATATTGCATTCATAACAACTGCTGCCCTATCAATACTCGTTTTCGGCAGTGCTTCAGACACCATTAGTCGTCGCTTGCCGCTAAACTGACAATGCAGGAACTCGTCGTTCTGACAGCGTAAACACGGAGAACCTACAGAACAAGCATGGGTAATAATGAGGTAACGACAGCCCACGAAGTCTTTTGTTTCAGGCTAATCAGCCTACAAAAACTAATATTTGGACACTTTTCCTCTGTTGCATGAGTGTTTGAACGGACACAGCTCCAAACAACTGGTAAAGTAATATGCATAGCTTGCAAGGGTTGCTGACGTGGTTTGGAAGCTGTCCAAGAAAACATAGTAGGCATGCTTTGTCGGAACAAGGGACACGAGATGGGCGCAACACTGCCCACAAGTACTAACAAGCACGATACCGGAGGTGAAATAGTAGGGAGTAGAAAAGGCCACTTTCTTTACATGATTACATTTTGAGCCATCAAACCGAGTGTTTCCTTCGCACATTAATTCCGTAATAAACCTATCGGTTATGACCATAAAATGGGCATGTGTATGGCCAAAGATGTAATAATGTATTGTGTGTAATAATGTATTGGCCACGAAAACGATTGTCTTAAAATTGGCAGACCTAACCTAAAGGTGCACTATAGAAAAACGGTGTCACTTCTCATAATCCTTTGGCAGGTAAATTTGCAACAAACACTTTTCAATATGTTATTATGAGCAATATATCTTAAAGAAACATAAAACAATAGAAACCATCACAATTACATTAAATACAGAGATAATAAAAGCTTAGGGACCACCAAATTTGATTTTCCCTATAAACGTCTGTTTTTTTTATATCAGGATATCTTTGAAAAGGCGAAAGTATGCGCTTAAGTGCCGGAATACCGATAACTATAGGATATACTGAAAAGAGAATTCTTGAGTGATGATGTAAATACATGTGGATAGAGCAAGGGTTAAGGAATATCTGAGTCGTAGTGGAAAAACTGGATATTTTAAGCGTTATGGGTGATGAAGTAAATCAAGATCGATATGCAATCGTCAAGGGTTTTCTGGGTAAAAACGCAATTCGAATTATATATTGCAGACGTATGGAGACATTAAAACACCGCGTTCATTTGTAACAAAGCGTCTTTGTATAAGCCAACATTTACTGCCAACTAAATGTGGGCTTTGATATTTTGTGTGCGAATACCTTATTGAATGGAAAGGCATGTAGTGATACCCGTGTCCATCTTTCGTATCTCCTTTATCATGCAATTCCCGTTACGTGGTTCACTTCATAGACTGTAACCAGATTTTGGTTATCTTATCAAGATGTAGGCCATTTTGGAGTGTACCTATTTCTGTCGGAATGTTACCAATTTATAGCCCCGTATTGAAATAGAAATATACTCTTTCAGCACATATTCTATTTCAGCTTAAACGTTTTGAAGTACTAAATGGATTCAAACAATGTTTTGCATTGCATTATTATTTAGAGGGTTTAGTTAAAGTATGATATATCATTTGAATAAATACATAAATCTTTTTCTTAAAAATAAATGTTCATCAACAATGTTTGTAATAAGAATTCAAAATCTTTCTTTTTTACAGGTTCGAGACTTATGCTACTTTTTTGTTATATTAATGGTTTTTATTGTGGCATATGCCATTGCTTCACATTCCATATTGTTCCCGAATACAGAACTCAATATTAACTCTTTGAAATCTATATTCTGGCGGCCATACTGGAATATTTATGGGGAGCTCATGTTGGACGAAATTGAAGGTAAAGATCTATATCCTTGATATATATATATATATATATATATATATATATATATATATATATATATATGCATATATATATATATATATATATATATATATATACTTATCAATCTACCCTTTTATGTTGTCTTTCTACCGATCAATCATGATCTCTACTATTTGTCTGTATGTCTATCTATCTATGTATTCATTTCTTTATCTGTGTAATTATTTATCTAATATAAGTCCATCAGATTCCTTGCCCGGCTATTTCACATAATTGAACGTCTTAAAAATTCAACGTTTCCGCTAGGATTGCACTGTTACCGGTACCTACTAGTTGACGGATGGAAAAAGTTGGTACAAGACCAAATTTTACCGGTACAAATGCCAATCAACGAATCTGATCAATGTAGGGTTCATTACTTGCGTCGAATGGAGCAAATTATGTTATAAATATTAATTTAGAGTAAGAAATAAAAACAATTGAGTTACCGACCTTTACAGTAGTTGCATTCATAATGGACAGCGTCACAAGTCAACACCACAATACTATAGGTAGTTCCACAAAGCATTGCACATTTTATCCTATCTGTAACTCAGTAAATGATCAGGTCAGCATCAATAAATTTAGCTGCAAGATCTTAATTCATTTCACATGATGTATTTAAAAGGAATTAGGTACTTTTACCTACATTAAGTGTTGATGACCTGAATAATTACTGAGTTACAGATAGGATAAAATTTGCGATGCTATGTAGAACAACTATAGAGTAATCCCGTTCCAATATCATCACTGTCAGTCAGCAAATTAATCCATGCACAGTTAACAACTTTGGATCAAAGTTCATTTAAAAAGCGAATAGGTAAAGTGATTACATGAACCGCACACAATTTTTAGTTTAAGTGGCTTGGTGTGAGTGAAAAATTTCAACTTAAATAAGGCTAGAGCCCACAACTTACAATCAACCATAAATATAAATCAAAATCCAAACCATGCCTGTCCCTCAGCAAACAAAACTAAATGGTTAAAATTTTGTTTTGAACAAGAGTAAATAATAGCACCAATGGTACACAAAGAAAAATAACCAACTCCATAATAAAGAAATATCTCAATATTCAAGATGTTTAAATGCAAGCAAAAAGAAGCGGAAAGTGGCTGCTTGGATTAATGTGTATGAAACAGGAAAAGGTTTTAATTTGTATTGTTTAATCTTGAATCAAATATCAAACCCTTGCAACCCTTAAAATATATGAGCTGTGCTGCTGTGTTATTGCCAACAATCACTGATGAGAAGTTGGCAGGGATATAAGATTACAACTGTATGAAAAGAATATGTCGACTTCTTACAGACTTTTATCTTACAGACTTTTATGTTGAGGCACTTAATTCTCAAGACGTAGTTTGTTGATACATGAATACCGACAGCCGCATCTTTTTCCGGTACAGAGGCAACTTTTGTCGGTGAAAACCGGCATATAATTGTGCAACGGAACCTCTGTAAATTATGAAATTTGTGAAGTTAGTCTAATAGTTGAGTTTAACATATTCAACTAAAACCCATTTTCCTATGCCCCTCCCCCGTACAACATTTTGTTCAGTGCGGATCATAAAATGACAATGTGCAAGCAGTATTGAGGTAGCAGACATCGCTGTTGTTCTTCACTTTTAAGGGAGTTATGCTTAGTTCATAGTATCACCCTCATTTATAAATCAAGAAACGCACATGTCATGTCAGCGGTGATATATATTCTCATTCAGTGTTCCGGAACGGAATTTCTTATTGAGGGAGAGATAATGAGAGTCAGATTTAGCAAATGTGGCAATACTGTTGAAGGAAGTGGAATTCTGATTTATAACAAATGTCATTATTGTAATTTAAAATATAATTTTAGTTATCGCGTAATCTTTTGGTAGTCTAAACTAACATAAACATATTTTAAGTTATCTTACAGTAAATACACATAATGTATATACAATGAATAGATAGAAAATAAGCTCAGACCTAAGATAGTATTTCAGAGATTGGAGTTAGGCAGATAGAAGGGCTCTTGAAGACAGAAGGGAACAAGAGGAACACTGATGGTAGAGGTAGAGGTACAGAAAGCAAACAGAGGGGGACACATGTCTCCCTGTCAGTTTTACACATTACCAATCTCATGCATGAAGTAAGAGGTCTGAAGCAAACCTCACTGATGGTCACTAAATGATAATGTTATTATTGATCACTAACATCAATAATCACTATATTTAACTTTCGTGATCAACACTTAAAAAGTCATATCCACTGAAATACTTTGTTTTACGTATGGATATACCATTGCATGCTGTCTACATTAATTATAACTAAAAAAATTAAAATAATCTAAAGATCATTACAAGAGTTATGATTTTATAAAAAAAACAAAAACATTCTGAACTATTAAACCGGTTTAATATCAGATTCCCTTTAAAAGTTGAGTGCATGTTTTCTGTTGAATGTATTGGACAGTTACATAGTTTCATATAATCCACCCAATAAGCTTATTCCTACAAGACAAACATTATTATGTACACTAGTTTATTAGCCTAGTTTCCTCTAATTCACAATGAATAAAAAATTCATGAGATAGAGATTGTATTTCATAATTTTAACAGTTTGAAATCGATCACATTCAAAAACATTTGTGATGAATGTTCCTACACTTATTTCAACTGTTTCGGAAACATCCTCCATGTTTGATAACTTTTCTGTTTAAAAATATTTCTTGATAATAATGAGTGACACCTATGCTATTTGTTTTCTTTAAAGCCAGCAAATCAAATAGCACTGAAATCAAATAGTGCATAGTTGGAGTGGGTGTAGTGTGGTGCAATGTTTGGAATGTTTTGTGGCTTAAACTGTTAGACTCAAGCATTTAATTTTGCAATTTAAACATTATTCACATCATCAAGATTCATTAAATATGTATATTAAAAATATGTTAATTTTGCTTATTAATTTGCACATATTTAATGGCACTAAAATATGACTGATAGCATATTTATATCGTCTTTCGAAGGTACAAATGATTGTACAGATAATGCAGAATTATATGCAAACAGGACCCATCCTCGCTGTCCATCAGAGTCTGGAAAATACGTTGTACCATGGCTAATGGGAGCGTATATGTTGATGTGTAACATCTTGCTGCTGAATCTGCTGATTGCTATGTTCAGGTACAAGTATTTAAGTCAATATATACAGAATACACAAGCAAGATTAACTTACGAGCATAATTTTGCAAACTTATGCTGATTGTTATTATTACTCTATTTGATGGTTTTGAAAGCATCAGCTAAATTCCTTATTTATCGCGATGCTGAGTTTTTATTTTACATTTGTAAAGTGTACGCAAAACAAGGTTATATGTAAAAAATGTTGAATAATGTAAAATAGTATACACATATATACATCAGAGCTGAGGTTAAAGGAGAATCCAGAGGGGTGGGGCAGTAAAATGTCATGCAAATGAGATAGCAACTAAATTGTAGCTGATGTTTAGCATGCAGACGTAGCTAGAAGTTAGGGGAGCAAAGTGTAGAGAGCACGTGCATTCATTATCTAAGTGTTGCTATAAGCTGATTTGTTTCAAACATTTAAACTTGTTCCATGATAAAAGTGTCATAAACAAAGCAAACAAAATCATGTGAACATAGTACATGTTTACGATCTTTTGAAAATGAGTCACACTTATCAAAATGAATATGTTACTGAGAATATCAGTAAAATCTAAAATAGCAAATTTAGACCATCTGCATGTATATGGGTGCGAAAACAAATATTTTTCCCTCTTTATGCACACGATGAACATGCTGACAACTTTTACTTTGAAGATTTAATGATGACTTAGTATACAGACTGCAAATTTTGTTTTCATAGAAATTAATTCTTATGAACATTCTCTTATCTTTAGAACTGAAAAATTAAGTAGGATATTTCAAAGCACAGATGTGAGTCATAATATGAAGGAAACAATGCTGAATACACAAATACAATCACATCAATAAGATATATATTTAGGATACAAATAATGATTATTGTACCTCTGGCACCATCGCTCACAAACTAAACCCAAAAACTGAAAACCCCTACGCTACAGAGACAAACAACGTTCAAAAGATTTGTCATTATGACACCATTGTTTATATTTAAGTGGAGAACCATATATATATATATATATATATATATATATATATATATATATATATATATATATATATATATATATATATATATATATATATCGCATCAACATAAAATGTTGTTATCTTGTGGCATCATTATGATGATCACCGTTCCGATAAATGTTTGAGTAATGAGCTGGTGAAGTAAGCAAGTCCACTCCAGGCAGCTTGCTGAAGGATTTCTTGGAAATATCCTTAATCGAAAGACCAACATGTTCAACACAGTTGGCTCCTAACTCTGAGTCAATGAATATCGTCGCTTGAACCAACGTAAGCATAGCCACCACAGACTTCTGTATCTGGATTAATAAAATCCACGAATTGGACTACTCCCTGAAACCGCTCAACAGCTGAAGATTGCTTCCGGAATGTGTAAGGCTTCTTGACAACTTCCCTTTACATTGTTACTATATAGAGAAAATATAGCACTAAATATAAGTACTATGGACGTAGTAAGATCCATAGCCAAGGTGATCAAGGTAAGCGCACACCCTCAACCTGGGCGCTTCCTACTGACTTTGGTAAACTGCAAAACTACAAACGTTTGCTAAGGCTGTAGGAGGCAATAAAATCCAATTTACATTTATATACAAAATGTATTTTGTGCCGATAATGATGCAAAATGGGTAGACCCATTACGTCTACTGACTCTGCCTATTTAATATCATGTGCTTCCTGGCAATTACAAAATCACTCCTGCTAGCCTATATACATAAATACACGCATTTGCATAATTTTCTATCGATAGTAGCATGATATCGATCAGAATCAACTGTGCTGAACCATGATGAGCGAAGTGTATATCATGGTTTGATAGCAAAACACCGCCCATATACATTGTAGCAGATAGAATTATTCTAGTCATTAAGATAATTACACAGGCCACTGAGCAGTTAGGACAAGGAGTTTTCATAAAGCACAAAAACAATCTATGACATGCAAGATCGTATACTTACTCCATTGCACACGAGATTTTTATTTCATGATATGAAAGTTAAGAATAATATAGGTTGCAGAAGCTATCAACTGATTAAACACAATATTTATGCATGCAGGTGCAATCATCTGACAATTTTGGCATTTGCAAATGTAACAATATATGGATATGTTTTTATAGATTGGAAGAATTGCGGAGACAATGTTTGATTATCAGAGATAATATTTGATAGATGTCACCGCTTCTGATGCAAAATACTGAGCTTCATTTGATCCATCATTGGATGTAATCTTCCCGCATATATCTTATTGACCTGTAAAGGTCCGATCAAACCTAGTGCAGTTTTGTATGGTTGATCGTTAGTCACATTTCCTCACCAAATATCACCTGTTTCTTATTAATTTGCTTGTTGTCATTGAATGAGTCGATTGTTTTGTTTTTTCACATACAATGCCTTAACTGATATAACTTGTGTGGTCATTGGTTGAAAATATTGATCTCCTTCAATCACACTTACTCCATTCTATTCATGTACCTGTAATCATAGAATGAATATGTTTCACTTCAAATATCACCCTTTCCAAGTTTGAAACTCCTACTCGCATGAATGTCTGCGAGTTTGTAATATTCCTTCAGATATCTGTGAAATCCCTGACATAATTGAATGGATAACTTTTGAATAAAGTTTCTTCAGCGGAAACAGAAGGAGCCCCGCAAAAACTTGGCTGATTGGCTGACCAACGAAAGCTGTAATGCCAGCGCCAGCTGTGTGGACTTCACTCGATAGGTTTAGTTTGAATACGCAATATAGTGCTGACATTAGATTCTTTGGTGAAGTGACGCCAAGGCAAACCACATAATCAGTAAAAGAATGAAATGCCACCAAAGCACATGGATGGAATCATAAACAAATAAAATAGAACAAAAGAAAGTGACACACACTAATGTCCATTTGGCTTTCTAAGTCTTCATTCTTATATTGTTGAGACTAGCTTAACGCAAGAAAAGAGCCAATTCTTATCTAAATTGTCAAAATTGGTGCCAGTTCATCAGGACCAATTGGCTTTTTCCAATTATAAGATGGGTTTAGGTTTTGTGATGCTCAGTTTGCACTCTCATAGAATAATTGACAGTTCCACCTTTAAACGTGCAGTTCTTGTCATTAGTTGAATTATCTGAATGTGAAATAATTTCGGGCACAAGGAACTGTAAGTGGATAAAGCAGTATTAAACTGCAGAAAAAGTCACATGTATTAATTAAAGTGTTACACATGTTCTGAAAAAGAGTTCGTTCGGCTCGTGGTAGGATAACCAATTAGGACAGAGTAGATTGTTATACAGTGGTAATCTGAGGATTCAAAAGTTTTACAAAACAAAAGGTGTGGAGTGTGGAAGTAGATGTGATACATGAAGTATACATGTGACCAGACAAGACAAGATTGGATAAAATGGTCCTTGTTATTTCTAATTGTCATAATTTTAGAAATATTCATGTACATATTATCTCAGTCATGTAAGGTCTACCTTGCTTGCTTTATAGTACACACGGGAATCTACAGTCATACATGTGTAAATGGTGGTGCTCAAATAAACAGAGACGAAATCATATATGGACACATTTTGTAACGGACAAAACACAATTAACATGATATTATTGCTGTGTTGATCTAAAGTGATTTTTCCTGTGCTCCTCCATCTTGTTATTATTTTAATGTTTTTTTGGAAAATGGAAATAGTGTAATGTCGTAGTAGTATTAAATTGTTATTCTAAGATACATGTATGTAGTACTTCTAAGGAACCAGCGTTATTTTTTGGTTAGAAAACAAGTTGACCATACATTTAAGAATTTCTGATAAATATGATAATACTATAGGGTATATATCTGTACTGAAGCTTAATTAATAACAATTTTGAGGAAGAAAATACAAATAGAGGTGGGGAACATATGACCAAAGGGTTATTTATTGTGAGATAAATTTAACATATATAAGTTAGAATGTGCAAGAAATAACAGAAAAGCATTACCAATATTAGGTTTTTAACTAGCAATAAGTTAGATGTGAAGATTTGGAAAACGTTCAATATCTGGGATAGATGTGGGTGAAGCAATGATAAATCTGGGTAAATGGGTCAGTATCATAACAAATCTGGGTGACTGGTCCATATTCCAGCTGTTTTAGCACCATTTAGTTATGATATGATCTGGGGAAAGGGGGTT
Source organism: Megalonaias nervosa (assembly GCA_016617855.1). Taxonomy (NCBI): domain Eukaryota; kingdom Metazoa; phylum Mollusca; class Bivalvia; order Unionida; family Unionidae; genus Megalonaias; species Megalonaias nervosa. Next base: position 50,702 of record JAECUM010022458.1, on the reverse strand, counting down.
GTCCTTCATTTAGTAATGGTTAGCTAATCATATTCAGTATGTAAGGAAAGTGGGTTTGGGATTATGATAAATAGATAGATAACTAGATAGATAGATAGATAGATAGATAGATAGATAGATAGATAGATAGATAGGTAGATAGATAAATATATAGATAGATACATAGATATAGATATATGGATAGATAGATACAAGAGAACAGTGAGAACAAGATACAAGTTTGAGATACGAAATGGGAACTTAACAGAGAAACCTTCATAAAGGGACTTACAAGATATATCTAGAAAAAGAAACAGACAGAGATTATACAAGATGGGGAATTAATAGAAGAGGGAATTCCTTTTTGAAGAACTAAATATTTCTATTCATGCATTTAAATCTAACTAGACAAATAACAGCATTATTAAACATATATTTAATCTCATAAACAAACTCATATATTTAATTATGAATTTTGTACTCGTCTTCGTATATTGTAAAACTACGTCATTTTTGTATACGGGGAAATAATTCTTGCAGATAAGTCCTTTTTGCAAACAAATTACATTTTGCAACACTGAAAAACTCCTTTCTGCAAAAAGTCGCCTTTTCACATTTTAGTACCTGCCAGGGGTTTTCATTTCGTCTAACGCAATGAAGGTATTTCTTCCGAACCCGGAATTGTTGAATCCTGATTCCTAGCCGCTATAGAGCAATCAGTTTAAAACAATTCTTCGAACAAATGGTAGACAGCACTGTTCATTTAAGAAGGCCCGTTACTTTGAAAACTTTCAAATCGAACCTGAGAGTTATATCTACCTTTGAAAGGTGTATATCTCAGTTCAAGTTTTAATGTCATGGATCCAATGGGTTATTTGCTGTTTATGAAGACTACTCCAAGACTAAACGAATCTCTTGCACGAAAAGCCTTAACAGAGTATTCGCCGCTAGCGAATGATTTAAGCATATCCTTTCTTTAACCGATATTATAAAAGCAGCGAGATAGAATTCCGAGAAAATTTCCTCTTGCTTTAGCTCAGAGATCAGTTTTAATCTGGTGACAGCTAAAGTTGCCGCAAAAATTCTACTTTCTCGGTTCGTGCATCAGCTGCAAAACTTCAATACATCGTGTGTGTGTGTGTGTCTGTGTGTGTGTGTGTGTTTTTTTAAGAGAGAGAGAGAGAGAGAGAGAGAGAGAGAGAGAGAGGACATTTTCCATCCTAGCTGCGTCTAGGCATACCTTTATCATATTTTTGTTTGCTTTGAAATTTACATATCAGGACATGACAAATTTCCGTGAACACTAAACGAAACAATGTTTTTGGAGTTAAGAATAATTTATAATTTTCCCCACCTCTTTGACTCATATATCACACCATCTATTCTAATAGATTTGATGCAGATATATATCTCTCTCATACACACACATATACACACAAACACAAACACGCACCGTCAGATAAAGCATATGTACGTATCCTAACACCAATCGAGAATCAATGGTGTTATTAAGATTGCAAAATGGTACCTAGAATTACACAATTCTTAACAGTATGCTTTGTCATTATACAGTTGTTTTGCTAACTATATTTCCAGGATTTTGTACTATTGAACATTTCTTTGTAAGTTGTAAAATTTCTTGTTCTTTTTTTTAAAGTATATTGTGAACTGAAAATGAGCTATATTGCAACGCAGTTTAAGTACAGATCATAGTTACCTCACCAAAGTTGTCATTTCCATTAAGAAACATCTGTTTTTGAAATCATACTATTTGGGTATATAATTTCTAATCTACGTGATAATGGGCAATCATAAAATGAGCGTTGAATATTTTTAACTTCTTGTTCGTAAAAGTACACATATCTTCATTAATAATTTTTTCCCCAATAACCCTATTGCTGCAATAATTTTGTGCATCAATGTAAATTCAAAGGCAATGACATATATATCTTTGTGCAATTCTTAGCTTAAAGTAGGTGTCTTTTCCCCAGTTTTGATAACTTTCATCTGATACCTTATTTGTCTAGACATTGACTCGTGAGTTCCTTACGAATTTGCATCATTCTTTACTAAATCTTTACTCTCTCTCTCTCTCTCTCTCTCTCTCTCTCTCTCTCTCTCTCTCTCTCTCTCTCTATATATATATATATATATATATATATATATATATATTGTTACGAATATGTAATTTAATTACTTGTGTTAATTGTAAATTCTTTTTTATTTTATTTTTGTATCATTACATTATATTGTAATGATTACTTTCACGAGATCGGATATTTTTGAAAGAGATATTATGTTTATATAAAACGTAGTATGACTCGCATAAGGACGATTTTTGCATGCCATGGTTTGTCGATTTAAGTACACACTACGCGAAAACGATTGGTTTTTGCCAAGGTCATTTTTCTGGCCCACGTGATATTGCATTGTTTATTGCGAAATAACCACGCGTTCCATCGTGCGCGCCTGAAATGACGTCTTAGTTTAGTTTAAAAATACTCAGATCCCCGTGAAATATTCAGTCGTACAAAATATCTTCAAGAAGAAAGATATATTTCTATTAGGTGCCATAAAGAGTTGTATTTTTACATCTTTGGAGCTCGAGATGTTTTATCATAGATGACAGCTTGTTCAGAAGTTCATCTATATTTTAGAATATAATAATTTATTCCCTTGGAGAACTATACAAGTGACAAAGACAGTCGATGGAACTTTATTCTAAATTGAAACATTACAAGTTGTGGTTCAACGTGGAACTCTTGACATTCGTACAAAGATTTGACCTAACGACATCATCCTCTATCTTGTTACTTTCTAACGATCCTATACGTAACATTATATATATATATATATATATATATATATATATATATATATATATATATATATATATATATATATATATATGTATATAATTATGTCAAAAGGCTCTTACTTGTAATTGCATTTAATATTTCTGAATTATTTCAAAAATATATGGTTACTGGCAAAGAAAAATCAAACGTTTTACTGACAAGGAACACACCTCTACGAATGTAAATTTCGACAACAATGTACTTGAAGGAAATAAGAATATATATTTTTGAAAATAATTTAGAAATATTAAATGAAATTATAAGTACGAACCTTTTGACATAATGCTGACAATTTAATAAAGCTCCTTGATTATCAAAAAGACATTTGACATGTGTTGTTCGAATTGGCCGCCATTTTATATAGGAAAAAGTTTTAAATATTAATATTAACAAAATTTTAGAATACTTCGTGAAGGTATTCTTCCCCTTTCCAGGGCTCCCCTTACTTTGTTGCTAAGGCATTGATAGTATGTTGTCAAAATGTTTGACCACTTTCTTATCCAATTAATAATTTTGTCGCCTAAGCATTTTTTAATTTTTTTCAAGTCTGCCAAAGACCGTCTTTATTTACAATACTTTGTTTTGTCTAGGCAATTTTTATGTATTAAACAAAAGAAAGAGAGTGATCTATGTCGAAACCATTATCTGTAGATGAGACTTTCAGTGTATCTCTTTTGCCCTTTTTAGGTTTATCGCTTCAGATAAATTTAAAACTATTTTATTCGGTCCATTTCTATATATATATTGTTGGATTGGTTGATGATGAGAGAAACGAAGAAGTGTAGGCAAAATGAATGATGATCAAAGTTATTTTTCCAATAATTGACTAATTTCCTCAATAAACAAGCCAACATTTTGTTTTGAGTTTGTTTTAACTGGTTTTCATAATTTAACTCTAAGACATAATCTATCGAAATAATTTTAATGTTTTGCATATTTGTCTTCTGAATGGTTTCTTTTTTTGTTTTGTTGTCTTATTTCATTTTCCTATGTAAATGGCCTTTGATTTTGATACCTTATACAGTGAAATAGAGACTAATTTACATTATTGTATAGATCTGATTCCTAAATGCATATGAATACCCATCCCACAGGAGAAAGGCATCACTGGCATATTGGGGTATTTTCAATTTTATCATTACAAAGAGATATCGGTGATAAGTCTTTTCTTCTTTTGGTCAGTGTAGAGAAGTTGTATTCTTGTTATAAATGCATACAATGCTAATGGATGACTTGTTTTCTATAAATGAAAAAAAATATGAGACAGCTGTTCATAATTAAACTTCTTTTGGGCTTTTTGTGGAATACTGTGAACCGTTGACAAAATAGAATCACTGTAATGAAAAGCTTTCATAGCAATTTCCTAATTCCATTCAACAGAGTCAACTATATTTCTTAAATAAATGAGCAAACGAAGGAGCGATTCCATCATTTTCATCAATAAACTGTCGTTTACATGACCCCTCCTGATTATGGCCTCTGACTGAAGATGCATCATCTTAAGCCTATCTGCACTTGAGGCTTGTGCTTTTTTATTGTCCAAAATTAAGGAATATATTTTTTCCAATTTGTTTAATTTTTATTTTTTGTTTCTTTACATAACTTTTCTGGTATTTTGCTCATTTGCAATACATATGTGATAATTCACTGAGACTTAATTTCAGGCTTTTGTTTTCATATCCAAAAGTGTGAAAACTGGGAAATGTATATAACATCCACCAAACTCTTTCCAAAATGGACTTATGCAGTTCAGAAGTGAATCCATCGGGGCTATGACTGGCTGCATTTTCGTGTTTTCTTTAAACTCTTTACACCACTCAGAAACGGACAGCTTACACTCATGCTAGTTTTTCTCTGCAATTACAAGTATTTCTGTAAATAAAATAATTTGTTTTATCATGCATAAGGAAGTATGTGTTTGGTTGTACATTACTGTTATTTTTTCTTTGACACAGTGTTTCATATTTATTTTCATTCAGGGTTGCATTTTATATCTCTTTTCCAAGTTAAGTTACTAGTTCCGCAAATTCATACCATCTTGCTTTTGATCATAGCTTTACTCATTCTGTATGCTTTTGTCTCTGTTTATTATAATTTGGTTTATTTATTGTTGATTTTAGCTGTCATCTCTGTATTGCTTCTTTGATTAAGTGAATTGCTTATATGTAAATGTCAGCTTCAGTACATTTGGTACGTTCTTTTTTAATTTGCATTTGCCTGTGAATATACAATTGTTTCTGTTCTAATTTTCGTTTTCGGAACTTAGAAAAGGAGCTGATCGCTACACATTAGCTTTGCTTTTACTAGATCATTTTTATCATCCTTACTATTGTAATCTTCCACTGTATTTTGCATGACAGGCTTTAATTGGATTACTACATTCATTTTGTCTTAAAGATTTTGTATTAAATATCTGACAGCCACCACCTCTGGGTATTGTAGATAATGATATAGTTGAAGTCAAGGAAAGCGTATGCTTGTACCCTGGAACAATTTGTGAATGTGTGAAACATAAAAACGTGCCCTCAGAAATCAGCAAGCACAGTGGCAGATAGCTGTCACAGTGGCAAAGTATTAACATCTAAGCAGAAAAGAATTGCAGCCGTATGTATTAAATCCATCCAGAAATCATACAATATTATCGTATAACTAATATTAAATTTTGTTTAAGATTAAAACATTCCAGAAATAAATTTATATTCTCAAGTATTTTTAAGTAGATTTAATATATGACTGACATTGAATTCTACTGCCTAATGATTATTATGCATAAATAATTTAAATAGACGCTGCTGTCTGTCACTACATTGCTCAAGTACACTAGAATTAGAATACATTTTACATCAAGAGATCACGCTGCTATGTTACAGTCAATCCAGTAAATTAGGCTGTTATTATGCAAGGGAATAATAAAATTAATTTCAATATAAAATTGCGTATAATAATGTTGTCTTTTGGCTTCCAGATAAACACTTGTGAGCTGCATATTATCAAAAGTTGACACTGTGTTGAAGTAGATAACTATGCTATAATGAAAGGAGGCATCTTCTATATCACCTTTATTATTTTATTAAATCTGTAAAACCTTGAACTCTGGTCTTTTGCGATGTAACGTGTGGGGTGTTAAAAACATTGAAACAGAGAGCGTTGATACAGAGAGGTTCATGTTAGGGCATATGTTGGATTGACAAACGGCATGTGACAAAATAACATGTACTTTCTCTTTCAACTCACCCTAGAACTCTCCCTGACCCATTACCCCGCCCCCAAAATCTTACTAAGACGCTGCACTGACATATGTCTTCGAGTTTCCAATAAATATAATGGAAACGTACAAGAAAACGAATGTAATTTATATCTTTGCAATACCCGTAATCACATATATTGTCGTACGTCAATTCTTACATAAATCTTTGTGAGAGCTTTAATAATGTAGGTTCCTGTAATATGTTATCATTAAATAACGATCGTGAATTATGCTCTCAGTATCGATGATTGAACGTTTTTCATGTACATCAAGATCAACATTTTGACTTTTCTAGCTACACATTCCAGAAGGTGCAAGAAAATGCTGACTTGCATTGGCACTTCCAACGATACAGGCTGATTCATGAATACCATACACGACCATTCCTGGCTCCACCCTGTATTATTATTGTCCATGTGATCCATCTTTTGAAATGGATTATGAAAATGTGTCAACTACATTACAAACCAAATGATGCAATTGATCAAGGAAGAAATGTTTATCGTAAGTTTCTTTATCTTTTAATTCTCAGACCTAGCTGTTCACTTTGTACTGCTAACAGTGTTTTATACAGTTATTTATTCTTGTTTTGTTTTTTTAAAAAAGTACCATGGTGTAAAATTGGATAATATTGCCGATATGATTTTTGGGAGTGAATGGATGATACTTTGAAAATAAAATTGCAAACAAAACTAACAGAGAAACACTTTCTGCTATATTGTAGTGTTTCTGCAAAAGAGAAATTGGTACGGATATTGTAAATGCTGAAAATAATGTAAAGTAAATGTTAGTTAGCCAACGAGGAGATTTGTATGCTAAAAGTTGCACAACCTTTCAATAAAATATTTATTCTTAATATTTATAGTGAAATCATTTACAAATGAGCATGACGCGGATGCACTGCGTCAGTGGGAGGATGTTATTGCCGATGCATTTCATCACAACAGGGAGCTAGCAGATCGAGATAGCACTGACAACAGAGTAAAAACAACAGCTTTACAGTAAGCTGGAATCTTTAATTTGTACTGTTTATTTAAAATCTCATCTTGACACAAGTTCCAGAGAGATTATAACATGGTGCGCGCTGTGCAATACACCCATCTGCCAATAATTGCAGCAATTCAATGAATATTAGTTTGATAATCTTGCATCTAATTTGCTGAGCTTATTAGGACGTTCAAAACCATAGTTCGAATCAACTTTTAATAGACTTGGTATAGCAAGATATGCGAATATTAATGAGATGAGATGATTTTTATTTTTGTTGGCAGAAATTGCTGCAAATCTGATCACCACATTTAATCGAGTTTTTCATCAAATTTGGAATATTGACGTTGGTCCTCACTGTCATTGCACTCTGATAGACAAAGTTCTCTAGTTCGAATGTGATCGGACTTGGAACGATTTATTTGATCTAGTTTAATAATAAATTAGGTCCATGCATTCTGTATAAATAATCTTGGATATGTTTTGATGAACTGGTTACCATGCTTAAAAGGATATGTCAAGTCCAGTTATGATCACGCTTAACAGATTTATTTAAATCATCAAGATCTGTTAGAGCATTATTATGATCGAGTTCTGCATATGAATAACTTGATCATATATGTAAGATGCAGAGCTTGTCAACACCTTTGGACTTAATTTATAATCATTTTTTGTATCAGACTGGTAAGCATAATGATCGTCGATAATAGTGAGTTTTATTATAAACAAGATCTATGCACAGTAATGATTGGGAGTGTTATGGAAGTTATAGAATGTTGCTTGCAGATTTGGTACATATATTTATATCAATAAGATCATCATTATCATTAACATCTCAGTAAACAATGATTTTGAGCAATATCCATGCACATTAATATGATGTGATCTTGAATCGTGTCGACTGAGATTGAAAAGAAACTAGCAACTACATTTTGATAATATTGCGATCAAACTTGTGAATGATCTTATTTTATCAAGATGCTGGACGAGTTAAGTATGGACAAAGACTATTAGTGATGTATTTTTCTTATCAGATCAGTTGCGCTTGTTGTGATTATGGAGACAAATGTTTGGTTGTGTTTTGCACCAATATGGTAAAAAGCCTTACATCAATATGAATGTCTTTAACAGAGTCTATAATGAGGCAAATATGTGGAGTATTAATGAGATGATCTTCTTGATTGGCTGAGTCTCTTCAGTCTAGATCTAGAGTTCACATTTCTCATCTGATTTAATAACGAACTTGCTATATAGATTTATGTCATTAGCATCCTGGAAAAGTCCTGAGAGACCTTGGCTTCACTCTCGTAAGGGTATTTCCAAATAAATAGTTGATAGCAGGTGGCATTCCTTCTAAAAAAAATATCCTAATAAAAAAACTTACAGATGATGAAGACAATAATCGTAATGATGATAAAATGATCATCATTGTTAATATCATGATCTCATCATGTTTATTATCAGCGTCATTTTGTCTGCTCATTTCCAGAGTTAGTATACAGCAATACATCTGTTAGATTTCCTTGTAACCTGGAATTTGTCTACATAAATTAGACAAAAGGTGATTATAATTGATATATTTGATGATGGTAAGTTGTTGATAAGTAGGTGACAAGACGAATTATGTATGAAAAATGTAGGCATGGAGATTAGGAAAACGGGATGGTTGTTCTGAGCCCTTCCTGACGAAAGCTGACCATAACGATGACTTTGCATATCCATATACATCTGTCCACACCTTAGATTAACCTCTCTAGTGTAGTCAGCTTTTTGCCACATGGTCATCTAACTTGGTACCAGTATACCTATTTACAATAACATTTCTTCAAAAGGTTCATGTCAGACTCATCATGCAGACTGATGACAGTTTCTATTTCATATGAATGTAGCTTTTAACCTAAATTATATCCATTCATGTCTAGAGATGGAGATAGTGAGTATTTGTTTCGGAAAGACAGGTATATGACAGCAAATGATTTTAGATTCTTTTCGCAGCCCCAGATTGCAGTGGGTGGGAGTAAAATGTCACAATGCTCTGGATACGTATATATTGCTGTTTTTGCAATTAGTTCTATTTTGAGCTTTGGTGTTGTCTTTGCGGGCCATGTTTTGACAGCTTTTTGTATTTTTTTTTTTATTAATTTGATATCTTCACTATGTCACATCATTTTTACCAGTATAGCTCAGGAACCATGCAACTCATTCTGGTTCAATGTGGCATGTGAACTGTCTCATGGATATAGATATGACGTTTATGAACTGTCTTATTTATAACAGAGTAATGTTCTTTGAGATTATTGGCGTGGTCCCTCTCAGAATTGACATCATCTGAGGGACCCCCTAGTTCTAAAGTGAAAGGGTTTCTATGTATTTCTGTTTTCTTTCCAAGTGTATGTGCATTGTGTATTATTTTTAAACAATTTTGATTTTATAATTTTGTAGTAGGGTTTGTACACCAATTCAAATTTCCAAATTAGTTTATTTAGAGTCTTTTTTATATTAGATATTTAGTATTACCATATTATTTTATTATCTGAGGAATAGAAATTTTAGTTTTTATCTCTTAATACTATAGCATAAGCTGCTCAACTTTGTTCAGGTCTATTAGACACATGGGGCACGTGCACAACCTGCGCTCTCAATAGTGAGCGCCATGTGCACGTGCCGCACAATTTCTTCAAATCACTACTCACTGATGTTTTCCTAATCTAGATACATATATTAGTTACTAGTATATATTTTTAAATATTAACACACATTATTGTCATATCAATTAAATTAATTTAGACATTTCACCTTATATATAGTTAGTAATGTTGATATTTTCCATTTACAACAATAAATATATTCACATCCATTATCCATAATATTAATACTTAATTTTCAGTTCAAAAATTTCATAATTAGTAATCGTACAAATTTTTGAAGTCAAATGTTTAATCTTTTGGTTTCCATTTCAAAATATCTATGCACTTAATGTTTTGTAAATTTAACAGCTGTAGAAGATAAAGTAAAGGCAGTATCAGCAGTCAGAAAGTTCTAGTTGCTGTCTGTTCGTCCATAGTCTGTATTATCGGTATACATCAAATCTATTTATTATTATCTTGATCAAATTCTGTATCACTATTTTTCACAGGTATGCATAAAGTCTTTATGCATAGCAATTCCTGGATATCTGCATTTCAATTTCACAAGTATACGTACTCAATGTCTGATAGCAAAAAATGTTCTTTGAGAATTAACTTCGCATGTTCACAACGCATGGTGCTTGTGTAGATCAAAAACCTCTGAACATATTTATAGTACCCCAGATATACCATATAAAGGTATTTTCTTGTCAGATCGGTTCTAATTAGAGTTCTGACTTTAGCATCTTCATATACAATGGTGCTTGTAAGCAGCTTAGCTGAATAACCTTTCAACATATTTTGATTCAGTTTGGTGTGTACATTGTTCCATAAGCGTGTTTGTCCCAATAGAGCTTTGGTCTTGTCAATTTTATATTTTAGAATGAGTTATTCCCCTTGACAGTTAACTTTTTCTTTACAGCAAAGTTTAAAAGCAATTCAGGATAGTCTGATGTATTTTTAATATGAACATTGTGTCATAGACTTTAATGTTACTTGTATCTGGTCGACTCTAATCCATTTTGTATAGAGTAATGAAACTTGCCACTTAGATTCGAATCTCTTCGAGTGATACTGTTATGACCAGCATAGTACAGTAACCTTTTATCATATTATGATTGCCATATGTACATAAATTGTCTCTTAGACCTAATTATGCTTGGTTTAGTCTTTTCTGCTCTATTTTGGACATGGTTATAACACTTATCTGTGAACTGATTTAAATTAACATGAACATTCTTTGCTAGTTCTGGCTTTGCAATTTATTAAAACAATTTTAACATTTGTTTCAATGTGCGTCATTGTGAAATTCTCATTCTTTTTAATAAATAAATAAATAAATAAATAAATAATAATAATAATAATAATAATAATAATAATAACAATAATACCAATAATAATAATAATAATAATAATAATAATAATAATAATAATAATAATGTCATTATTATTATTATTATTATTATTATTATTATTATTATTATTATTAGGCTGAATGAACTGGTGAACAAAATCGATCAGATGCAAGAGCAGCAACAATCAGGTGCTGTAACAATGGAATCTGCCAAATCTGAATGGAGGACTAAGACTGGCACTGAGGTTGGTTCTGGAAAATTAGATACACGGATGGAAAATATGGAGAAACAGGTTTGTAAAATAGGTAAAATGTTGTAATTTCTTCTTCAAGTACATTATCCGATCATAATATATAACCAAGCAAAAATGAACCCTTCCCAAATTAAACGTTGTTGACTAACCTTTCAGCAATAACAGTATCTAAACGTTGTAAGCTTTCTGAGGTGAAATTCATGCAAGATTTGTCTCCTCTAGGAAAGAGAGTTTGTGACAAATCGTATACAAAATCATCTACTACCTCTGCTTATATCCGGTCCGATATTCTTTTAAGAGGTCTGGCAATTACTTTCCATTTTCAAAAGTTTCACATCGAAGTATACTCCATCTTTATTATTTCTTAATTTAGCTCAGTCTATACTTTGTATTTTGGTCTTCATCTATCTATTTTGTCCGCGGATCATATAACGGTTGCCATCTTACTTCATTTTCTTTAGTTCTCCGAACAATATTTGTTTTACGGATACAAATTGTATTGCCAAACTAATATTTTAATCCTAATCATTTTCTGACATCATTTCAAAATAATGTTGTATATGCACATATGCATATCTCTGAACTTAATGATATACATTCTCAGGCCCCATCATTTGTGTTAGTTTCGATGTCGTTCAGGGAAAACTTAGAGAGGAAGTATTCCAGTTTCTGTGTCCAGCATTCTTCCCTCCTTCCGTTTTCAATGCAACTTCAAGAGCCAAGCCGCAAGAGTCCTTGTCAATTCCTGTCTCATTGCCATCCACACTTCAAAATAAAAACACCCCTTTTTTGCACTGAATTCCTTGGCCAGAGATATTGCAGGTCTACGAATGTCGAAGCTGATGTTAGTACACATCGACCTTTCCTCTATATGCAACACCTAATTTGCAAAATCGTAGCTGTTAGCACCATGCCTATCCTGGTCTGAGTGGCTATATCTTAGGAAGCAGTGCCTAGATTATAACCCGACAATGATACCATCGCTGACAGGTAAGTCTGGCAAATGGGGTCAGGCATGGTTCATTTACTGAGTAGGAAATTTCAAAACGTACCCTCCCCCCCTCCCCCGTGTCATAGCTGCTGCAGTTAATGTACAGCTCATGGAGAGAGATATATTACTGTCTGAATCCACGCAGCTCAAAAGTCACCAAAAAGTAGCTTATTCCGAAGCCACATAGAGATGGCCAGGAAATAGGCTACCAAAGAGACAGACCTCATGCACGTCATATGAGTTAGTTACCAACTGTTGTTCACAAGAGGAATCATGTAAGTAGAAAGTAATCTTATTAAGCATGTCTGATGGAGAAATACTCTGCTAAAATTTGCTTCTTATCCAGGACCCAGTTTTCAAGAGCAAGAGATGACAAGACATTAGGGAAAGAAGACTATTTGTTGCTATTTTCTCTTCTTACCTGCCTAATTCTTGACTCTATGATGATGCCACCATTGTTTGATATTCAGGTAGGGTGGGAGGCCATAATGTTTCCACAGGAAGGGAAGCGAATCTGCCATGAATATCGATGGGTCTTGCAGACTATCTTAAATGGTTCCCAGATCACTTTTGTCAACTTTAGTCTACTATTCAGAGTTTTGTTTGCTACATATGTATCAAAAACCTATGAAAGGAAATAAATACTGTCTTTATTATTAGCTACACAATCACTAACAATATAAATTAACCATGAATTCATTCAATATTTTTCTTATCCCCTGCATCCAATGACAAACTCTGATCTGTCATTGATCTTGGCTCTCTCATCCCAAACACTCAGTCACCCAAGTTCCAAATAGATATCACGAGATCAGTCCTCACATCCATCCAGGATGGAGATTCTGTGGTCAGGCCTAACCTATAAGATACATATGTCCATTAACAGATCTAAATGTAAATGTGTGATATGGTTTCAATAGTAGTAAAGGTAATTTGAGGTTCCTCTCTCAGAGACCCACTACCCCCCTAAAACGTTATACGTTAACATTTTTGTCAGCAGCCGTTTATAGCTTAAAAATGATGACTTTCATATGATAAGACTTTTCTAACATATTTCTGACAAAATTTGTTTTGTCGGGGTAGGGGGTCTCTGAGATAGGAACAACTCAATTACCATTACTACTATACTTATTATTTTTATAGTTTTAGACAAAATTAATTAAACAAATGAAATATTATATATAATGTATCATAATTCAACCCGACATGTTGGATTTGATCTGACAAACAGATTTTGTAAGAGATTTAATTCAATCAAATCAGCCTCGAGTTATACCGGTATAAAAACTAAAATAATAAGCGATTGTATTAAAAAAGTTGGATATCATATATTACCAAAATATGGGTCGGTGTGGTTATTCGCGACTGAAAATGATGTGAGAATAGCGGGTTGGGCAGATGATGTGATGGTATTTATGGACAATATGGTTGATATTTCTAAAGTTATACAAAATTAAACATCTACTGTTGTAACCCATATTTTATGATAATCTTTTTCATATCTGCTGACTCTCATTGGCAGAATATCTGTTAACATACTGTCAATAATACGGAACTCGCGTATTAAATCGTCCATATCATATTTTATACCCCTCAAATAAGATCGTATTTGATCAAGTAACTTTTTATAGGTGATACTTGCTGTTTTGCAAGCATTTGTTTAGTCGCAAGTCGAGGATCAATTTTTTTAAACGCTGTTGTAAGAGAAACACCAACACCAGATATTATTAACAAAAACGGATTTAATGATGCGCCACTTGAAATTATACCAGAGCTAGTCATTAACAACGGTAAATATGAACTCACTCGGAGTATTTTGGTATAGTGTTTGTAACATTTTTTTATGCACCAAAGTTTTTATGATAATATCTGTAATATTGTATTAGAGCGTCCACATCTTGTTTTGGAATGTTTTCTGAAATATGATTAAAATCAACTATATTTTTTTTTCATTTAAATAATATATGTTTACAGATTTTTATTCTGTAAGTAAATCAGTAAAATCAGCTAAAAATTCCATACACCAATAATATTGTATAGGGGGTACTTCCTTCGATCGTAACGTAAATGTTTCTTTGATGTTCTTTTTTAGCAACCTCAATATAGGATTAAAATATACACTCGTTAATGTAGAATCAGACGCAACAACTTCAAAACCGTACATAGTTAGCCTGTATAACCCAGTTACTTCTGCAGTATGTTCGAGAGTATTATCGCTCAATGTCCATGTTTTTAATCTGATGCTGCTGTGTATGTGATATTTTTAATTTGTTTGTTTGGGATTTTAGCAAGTAACTCTGTTACTAGATTCGTTTTTTCAATAATACCAGGAATTCCGCTAACAATATCGTTTAGTTTTGTGTTAATATCGGAGAGTTTGATATCAACAGTTGGTGGAGTTCCAAAAAATCATTAATAGATTTGTTTATATTTCTACGAAAATTTAAGAACGTTTGTACGTGATTGGAAAAATTAGTATTGATTGTAGCCATTCCATCGTTGATTGTTGTTATTGCTGTTACTTGATCCCTAGCGATCTTAATGTTGCTATCGTCGACGTATTTTTTTGTTGCTGCGTCAAAATCTGTTTCTGGTGTTCTAAGATTATTAATACCATTATTGTTCATGTTGAGAAATGCGCGCATTATACCACCATTGACTAATATGTACTTAGATTCTTGATCATCGACGTATTTTTTTGTTGCTGCGTCTAATTCTGAAGCTGGGTTTCCAAGGTCTATAATTTTTTTTCCTGACATATTGATTTTACCTGTAACTGTCCCACCTATTTTATTAAGTTTGTTATCATCAACATACTTTAACTGCAAATAACTTACCGCTTGAGTTTGATTTAAGTTTGCTGGTGGATACCTGGTCTCTAAATTTATAATTTTTTTTCCTGACATATCTAAGTTACCGCTTAAAGTTCCACCAGATTTATCTAGTTTATTATTGTCGACTAATTTAAGTTGTGCATAACTAACAGCTTGTGTATCAACGACATTTATTGGCGGATAATCTGTTTCTAACTCTAATACTCGTTGATTTGACATAAACAAGTTTCCCGTCATTGTGTCGCCGGATTTTTTTAGATAGCCTGATAAATCAACCTTACCGTCTGTTATTGTTGTACTTTCAGCTGAAGAATCTCCTACTAATGTTCCAAATTTTGTATAATAGCTCATTATTTATTTATCGTTTGACAAAATTATATAGCATAAAATTTTATAACAACAAATGGAAAAATCATCGATATTAAATTTTGATACTGAACGTTTGGTGAAACATAAACATAACAATGAACTTCCAGATTGTCATTATCTTATTATTGGAAGAACTGGATCGGGGAAAACAAACTTGGTTATGAATTTACTTTTAGCAGATAATTTTAACTACGATCGCGTTTATATTTACACGATTAATCCGCAACAGGATAAGTACGAGCTACTTAGCAATTATAATGACAAACTTCGTGATGATCTTGAGGCTGGCGAAGATTTTTTTATTATCAAACAACCAGAAGAACTTATTCCAGTTAATCAACTTGATTCGTCCGAACACAAGATAGTTGCTTTTGATGATATTCCGCTAAACAATGAGGAAATGAATAAAATAAGATCATATTTTTCACTGTCTCGAAATAAAAAATGTAATTCTATTTATCTTGCTCAGGGTTTTTATAATGTTGACAGATTTATTAGGCAAAATACTGGTTGTTTTATATTATTTCCAGGACTTGACAATGTTGACGTTAGAAATATCGCGAACGAGCAATGTGGCGATGTAACAAAAGATAAATTTATTGAGTTATGTCATCAAGCAAATGCAAATAAATACAACTTTTTTTTGTTTGATAAACTAACAAATGATACGAGTAAAATGTTTCGATGTTGTATTGGAAAATATTTACAAAAATTTTTATACAAAATAGTATATAATTAATGGAAAGACAAGCAAAGTACAGAAAACATATAGAAAATCTAAAAAAAAACTTGCGCAATCTCAGGCAAAATTTAAACAGCAAGTACAGCAAGCACGACGTGGTCAAGTGGTTGCAGTGGAAACAACAGCCGCCGCTTTTAAACCAATTACTGAAGCTTTACTTGGAAAACAACCTGAAACGAAACCATTAACAGAAGAACTTAAGCGACTACATGAAAAAGGTTTACTCGGACTAGTTAAAGAACAACAACAAGAAACTGCTGGAAGAATTATTAAGAGATCTGAAGAAGAAAAAAGAAGATTAGCTGAAGCACTTGTAGCAAATATCGCTGATCCGGTTGTAAGACAAACTGAACTAGATCTGCTAATAAATGATCCACTAGCGCTTCAACGAAGATTAACAAATTTAACCACAATTGAAATTAAAAATATTTTAACAAATGTATCAGAAAAATTAAAAGATATTGAAAAGGGACAAGAAAGAACAGGCGAGTCGATATTAAAGTTTATAGATGTTGAAGATCGAAGACGATGGTTTATAAAACAAGCAAATAACGAGATAACAGAGAATGATTATGATGATTTTTAAAAAAAAAACATAATATAAAAGATCTTGATAATATAAATAAATGGAGTGAGGCTGAATTTAATAAATTTATTGATAAATTGAACGTAATAATGAAAGACGGTGTTGACGCTAGAGATGAGTTGGACACAGCTATAGAAAAGGAAAATATGATTCCACTTTATGATAAAATGAGATATAGTATTATCGCTACATTATTTGGAAAAACAGCAAAAGAAAATAGAGAAAAAGGTTTTGGTAAGGGGTGGAATTTTAAAAGGAAATTTTTAAAACTTGATGAAGGTCGCGTAAAACAATATAGAGAAAAGCAAGGAATAGGAGCTAGAATATTTTCATCACGTGCTGAAATGATAGGCAGATTAATGCCATTGATGTCATCAAAAGAAGCTGGAAATGTTGGTGCTGAAATTGACAATGAAATTATTGACATACTTGATAATTTGAGATCAGAAAATTTATTAACATCTGACGAATACGAAACTTTACACCTTGATTTGATATAAATCGCCTTGATTTGATTTAATCGCGGCGATATAAATTTGTGTAACAATTTTATATAAAAAATGTCAGCAACATTTTTACTGGACTCTAGTCGATCTGATAAAGATAGTGCAAATTTTTCAGTAAAGTGTATTCCGCCAATAGAACTAGATCGTGAAAAACAGTATGAAATTGAACTAATTTCCTGCACTTGTTGGAATGCTATGGCTAATGTAAAAACTGGAATTAATGGTGAATTTGTATTTACTGTTCCTATACGTACTCCACCATTTGTCGCGTGGAAAACAATTAAAATTCCACAAGGAGCTTATAATGTCACTGATCTAAATAAAATAATAAAAGAACTTATAACAAAAAATAAAGGTATAGCTGATAATTTTGAACTTACGCCAAATTATAATACGTTACGCGCAAGAATGACATTAAAAGATATAACAGTTAGTCTTGTATCGCAAACAAGTATCGCACCACTGATAGGATTATATAATGATGTATATCCCGCTCTTAATCGTGATAATACCGAAACGTATGACGGCCAAGTGCCAGTAAATATAACTGAAGTAAACGCAATATTGGTAAATTGCTCTATCGCATCTGGATCTTATTCAGCTAAAGGTAGTAAAACGATATACAGTTTTTCACCAGAAGTTCCACCAGGATCTCTTATGCAAATTAGTCCACGTCAAGTTATTTATTATCCGTTAAACATTGAAAATCAAATAACAGAAGTAATTATGCAATTGACAGATCAGTCTGGAAGACAGTTAGATCTTAATAATGAAATTGTTACTTATTATTTACACCTGCGCGTTGCGTAGGCGCGAACAGTAAACATATTTTCTAAGACAACAAAATTATGCAACCTCAGATATAATGAAACAGAGAAAAAAAGTTTATCGAAGGAAAATAGGAGGATGTTTGGGAAATATATTTACTAAAATTATTGGAAATGTTCCGGGAATACCTCATAAAGTTGCACCAATTGCACTTGACGCATCAAAAGCGTTTGCAACTGGAGCTGCAGCTGCTGCTGGAACTGCTTTGGGGCAAAAAAATAGCTGATAAAATAAAAGGCGCACCACCGACAATCAAACAAGCTATTTCAGAAATCGCACCAACAAAAGAAACTCAATGAGCAATGATAACAACGACAAAAAAACTGTTATCACCACGAGGAGAACAAATTATACAAAAATTAATGTCTATAGTAACAGCGCCGCAATAATTTTGTATAACCTAAATAAATAAAAAAATGTCTGTAAAAACTTATCTCGATTTAGCAGAAACTTATGACACAGACGACACAGTAACAGAATTAGAATACGTTGAATATCTCGATTAAAATTCTAACGAACGTAATAAGGCTGGCTCCAGAACATTTAATACTCGAGATGAGGACGTATTTTTACTTCCTCATAAAGCAATGTTGGAAGTTCGTGGCCAGATTATGACAGCGCCTGCCGCACCTGCCGCACCTGCCGCAATTACAGCTAGAACAGAAGTAGCTCTTATAAATGACGGTTGGTGTTTATTTAAAGGTGCTAATTATCAGCTGGCCAATCAAACTGTCGAAAATATTTCAGATCACTTACAAGTTGCAAGTACAATATTAAATATTATTTCATTTTCCGATGATTACTCCAAATCAACAGCAACTAATAGGACGTGGTTTAAAGATACTGGAAGTGGTGGGTCTGGTTTTATGGCATCGTCTGAGTTTTCAAGCGGAGGTCTACCTATTTTAACGGCTGGAGCTAATGCCGCCGAATATGTTGTAATTGTAAGAAATTTTCTTATCGCTAATGCTGCTGCGCTAGGTATAGTCGAACCAGGTGCAGATGCTGGTGATGCAGCTACAAAAGCCTCATTTACTGCTGCTTGCAATAATCTTGGTATAACACCGCCAGGTGGAGCTGCAACCAGCACTGAAATGTTAAATTTGATCAATAACTCATTTTCTATTGTCAGAAAATATATACGTTACAATGAAGGTTATACTAGGAGAAAGACACTTGCAGCAGGATCACATCAAATTACAAAGATGCTGCCACTAAGTACAATATTTGGCTTTTGTCGCGATTATAATAAAGTATTTCGTAGAGTTAAACATACGCTTATTTTAGATCGATCAGATCAAAATGATTGGTTGCTTAGGTCAGGTGGAGCCGATGTACAATTTATCATAAACAAACTTGCACTATGGATGCCAAGAATAACTCCGTCTATCACAAAAATGGCGGAATTAAATGATATGCTGCAAAAACACACACACAGAATTTATTTTCAGCAACATATAATATATCAAACAGCAGTTCCGAATACCACCGACTACACGTGGCGAGTTACAACGACACCAAGTGAACAAAAGCCACGGCAATTATTTGTTGTATTTCAGAGACAAGCTCGACGTGGTAGCCAACAACAAAATAATGCGATATTTGATAATGCTGATGTTAGACGAATATACGCTAGAATAAATTCAAAGCAATATCCAGAACGAGCGATAGAATGCAATTTTGCAGATGATGCTAATAAAAATATTACTAGACCGTACATGTATTTACTCGACTCAATGCAAAAATATCAAGACGCTGGAGATGGATTTCAGATATCAGTGGAGGAATTTCGTACAATTTATCCGATATTTTATTTTGATGTTAGCAAGCATAGCGAGCGATCTGTAGACAGCACAGCTGATATTGAAATCACTTGGACACTAGGAGCAGCTCCAGTGGCGCGTTTATATGTATATGCGTTAGTAATAAGCGATAGATTTTTTTTACAGTTGACTCTGTCGGAGGTAAAATGTAAGTCCAAGTTTAAAGTGCTTTGCACTTTACTTTAAGTTTAATCTGTAATTGTTATATAAGATGACAAAATATATTGTGAAAGAAATATATTTGACTGATGGTCAAGTTAAAAAATTAGCAACTGCTGTTGCAAAGAAAAGACAAGTATCATTGAAGATCAACCCAAGAGACGGAGTCTCTCACGCAGCGGGTACTTTAACAAAATTAATGTTAACCAAAAAACAAGTAAATAAATACGATCGCAATAAACCTTTTGTTTTAAATTTAAGCGCTGCACAAACAACCGCAATGGCAAAGCATGGCGGCTTCTTCGGTCAGGCATTATCTGTAATGGCCAGAACGTTAATACCTAAAATTTTGCCAGTGTTAGGTACATTAGGATTAGCAGCAGCGTCTGGAACAGTATCTGGCGCAACGAGAAAGGCAGTCTCAGGCGACGGTGTCGTCCGCGGTAGTGGTATAAAGAAAATTTTCGTATGAGATTAATAGTAACAATTTTATATGATGGATATATATAATGCCTAAAAGAAAAACAACGACGAAAAGAAAGACAACGACGATAAAAAAAGACACGACAGCGAAAAGGGGGATTTATTCCAATAGCTCCGTTACTAGCTGGATTGGCAGGAAGTCTATTGCCAAATCTGTTAAGAGTAGGAGGAGGACTAATGTTGCCAGGCACGAGACGTTAAAACGTCTTGAGATAAAATCTGCGTTAAGTAATTTTGATATACTTGATAAACTAAAAAAAGTAAAAAATTTCCATGGAGTTTATTCTAAAGATGAACTTATGGCAATTCCACCGCAAGCGACATCATCGTTAGGATCGTGTGTTATAAATATACAAGATTTCAATGACGGATCTGGCACACATTGGGTAGCTGTCTATGATAATAATTATTTTGACTCGTTCGGAATTCCACCAAGTGACGCAGTAAAAAAGTATATGAGCAGAGATACGAAAATAATAAATTATTCGTCTAATCAAATTCAACCAGTTGGAACTTCCGCTTGCGGATATTATTGCGTAATGTTCAGTAAACAGATGACCAAAAATGCAGATTTTTTTAAAGTTTATTTTGCAACTTGACAAACAACCTCCTCACGCTAATGATGAGATTGCATTAAATTTTATCTAAACTCCTTGATATAATCAAAGAATATAACAATGTCAACATATTGTCTTAAATGTAAAACTAAAACAGAAAATAAAGACGAAAAAACAGAAAAAACAAAAAATGATAGAATAATGCTGAAAAGTATTTGCGCAATCTGCGGAAGAAAACAAAGTACGTTTTTACCGAAAACAAGCGGAGCGGGTTACCCTCCTGACGTTGTCAGGGAGATTATTTTAGTAGACGACTAAATAAATAATGACATGCGGCTGTGATTGCGATAGCGATTTATGTCTCGAGCAAAATAAAATTGTTACATATTGTCAGAAATGCAAAAACAGAGAAATAATAGGAACAGATATAGATATGCAGAAATTTATTGGCAAACTACGGAGACCAAAAGGCGGTTGGACATTGCCAGGCCATAAATACACTGGACCTTATAATCCTCTTGATAAACAACTTGACGAAAACGATAATCCACTGCCTGGACAAGAGCCTTACAATCAAGTTGACGCAATAGCGATGCGCCATGATATCTGCTACAGAGATATTGATCTTCCTGAAAGCGAACAAAATAAACACAGCTGCGATAAAGTAATGTTAGACGAACTTCGTGATATGAAACCTATAAATATGCTAGAACGTGTTGACAGAAGGCTGGTCCAGGGTTTTATTGGAGCAAAATATAAACTTGGTCTCGGTAGAGACTTACTCGGTAAAAAAGAATTATATGATGATCTTGCAGCTGAGCTACACAGACCTAAAAAAGTTTCCGCGACGTAAAGTTGTCGCAAATGCCGTTGATGATATCTGGGCGATATATTTAGTTGATGTTTCAAATTTAGCTCAATATAACGTTGGTGCTGATGGCGCTCCAAAGAGATATCTTTTTAATGTTGTAGATGTTTTTAGCAAATACGTGTTTAGTATACCCGTTTCGGATAAAACAGGAACATCGATGACTGATGCGATAAAACAAATTATTGTTAACACAGAAAGAAAACCAAATAGAATCTGGACTGATCATGGAGCGGAGTTTTTTAATAAAAAATTCGAGCAGTTTTTAGAGCAAAATAACATTAAAAAATATGTTACTGGAAATGATGGGAAAAGCGTCATCGTCGAAAGATTTAATCGCACGCTCAACGACAAAATCCATAAGTATTTGACAGCTAAAATACGAATAAATATATTGACAATTTACAAAACATTGTTGACGAATATAATAACATGAAACATCGAACGATTAAAATGTCGCCAAACGACGCGATTTCAAATTCAATATTAGCAAACGAAAACATGTACCGACGACATAAATTTAAAGTTGGCGATAAAGTTAGAATTTCTTTGACGAAAAAAAACATTTGAAAAAGGTTATACTCATAACTGGAGCGAAGAAGTATTTGTTGTTGATAAAGTGCTTTTAACAATACCTGTAACATACGCGTTAAAAGATTTATTAGGTGAGCCTATAACAGGCAGTTTTTATGAGCAAGAACTTCAGAAAACAGAACAAGATGTATTTGTTATTGAAAAGGTTATTAAAAAGCGGGGCAACAAAAGTTTAGCTAAATGGCGAGGGTATAGCGATAAATTTAATAGTTGGGTACCAACTAAGTCGATATCATCGACTGCGATATCATCGACTGAATAATATTATTATAAATGTCCTCATATTTTATTAGTACTGATTTACATTTTACCGGTTTGCATAAAGAAATTAAATGTAATTTTCTCGCATCGTCCATTGGCATTAAATTAAATATTTTAACAAAAATAAAATCGTATTTTATATTTCTTTGTTGTCCTGGTATTTTTACGTTTAAAAAGGGTTTTATAAGTTGTCAAAATATTTGATGCTCTGCGACAGTAAAATTAAATTTTATTATTTTGTTTAGCAATATGGTACTTAAGATCATATCGTCCAGTTGTTGGTCTGCTTAAATGTTTTTTTTACTAACGACAACATCATCTTCGTCATCGTCGTCGTTATACAAAATATCTTTTTCAGTATAATCAGCAAATCTGTCATTGGTAATATTTTCTGATGGAAAATTTGAAAATGAAACAAAATCTTCCGAATATAGCTCAGCCAGTCTCTCAATTAAGTTCATTATTATAATAATCTTTTGTCTAATTAATAAATAATAAGATGTTTGGAGAAATAAAATATCATCAGCGAGTTAATATACTAAATCACAAAGAACTAGATGAAGCAATTCGAGCTTGTTTATTTGGATATAATTTTTATTTTGTTGATGTTATGATAACATTAGGCGAATCTGACAAATTTTTATTAACAGCAGCGGACAAAATAAAACTCGATACAAATAAAATGATGACATTACGATTTAATCGCGACGATGTCATGGAATTTAGTCATAATTGTCTTTCTCGGAATGTTATAGAAAATATTATTAATTATCATATCTAAAACTAAATCTATCAAATGTCAACATCGACGTTGCTGATTTAGTTACATTATCAGCTGCTCTTTTTACTGTATGTGTATTAATTTTAAGGTGGTTTGCAGCAGATGCCATTTATTAAAATTTCATTTCTTCATCAGTTTCGCGATTTATTGAAATAACTTATTTTGGATTTCTAAAATTATTACTACAAACATCTCCTCTTCTAATATTTTCTTGTTGTGTAACCAAATCTAAATTTTCTAAACGATTATCGGTCTTAATTTGATTTATATGGTCGATAACTAAATTATTTGGAATACACCATTAAAAGTTTCAAACACAAAACGGTGATTATAATAACCAAAGAAGTCTGTTTTAGTTCCTCTAACATTCATACGTAAATATCCACTATTTTGTATATTTCCAACGACCTTTCTTGTTTTTATACGTCGAATAATTCCTCTGTCATTTTGCTTCATATAGATCAAATTCTGGGTGAGGATGAAATTCATTTTGTAATCCTAAATTTTCAATATTATCATCAGCAACTGTGCCATTTGCTCTATATACTCGTTGCCCTTCTGGAATATCGCCGCACAACAAAGTATAAATAAAATCTTTTCTAAACATTTCAACTCGCTCTGTATCATCGCCTTTTACTGAAATTAGCATACCAGCTGGTGTTGATATGCCGATAGATTTTTTAGATGCTATATTGATAACAGAACCAAGTGCATTTGCATCGTATAAGTTGTACATCTGATGTACATGATAAGTTTCTTGCTCTTCCGCCGTCAGTGGTATATATCTCAAAATTTCTGTCATTATATTATAAGGTTTTTTCATATCTCTAATTAGGAATCTTAAAAAATTCAATTAAATATAAAATAGTATTATATATATAATGTTAAAATTGCGCGATATTGCTAAAAAGAACATTATCAAATCAAAAAAATTGCTTCAGCATTTTCTGGTTACGATAATAGCTACAAACGTGATGATCAAAAACTTTAAGCAAATTTTAGCTCCACAAATTTATTTCATCTTTTACAGCCTGTTATTTCTCGAGAACTTGCTTCTCATAAAAGTATCAAACTTATAGTCCAATATCATACGATTTAATCAAAGTTACACGCAGTTGGAGATATACTTGACGTAAATTTTGAAACAAAAAGTTTTGACAGCGAAATTTCGGAACCATATTTAACAGCAAAATCTAGAAAAATATTAACTGGAACAAACATTGCCATGGTCGCCGATGAAATACATCAAGAAATAAACAAAAATTAGAAATATTTATTTCGTCAGGATCAGGTTGGAAATTCGAAATGATCAAAGAAGTTTTATTTCACACAGCAAAATATAACGTACTTCGCGGCAGCGGTGCTGGCTACGTCGATCTCCCTCAAAAAATTAAAAACAAAAAATGCTGTATAAATGTCAAAAACGATGATGACAAATGTTTTCAATGGTCTATTCTTTCCGCGATGTTTCCAAAAGAAAAAAATGCTGATCGCGTTAACAAATATTTTCCGCACGAGGACGAATTAATTTTTCAGGAATAACTTTTCCAGTAGCAGAAAATCATATACCAAAGTTTGAAAAACAAAACAGTATCTCGGTAAACGTTTTCGGACTAGATGAGAAAGAAAACGTTTACCGAGATATATCTCAGAAAATGCTATGCAAAATACAATAAATTTATTATTTTATCGAGGACATTATTGCTGGATAAAAAACGTTAACGGACTAGTTGGCACACAGTACAGTAAAAATAAAAATAAAAAATATTTCTGCTATAGATGTTTGCACGTTTTTTCTAGCGATGGAAGATTGCAGGAGCATCTCAAATACTGCGTTAATGTTCAAAGAATAAGCATGCCAAGCGAAAAAGAAAAAAATATTGAAATTTAAAAATTATAATCATAAACTAAATACCCCTTTTGTTATTTACGCTGATTTCGAGTGTCTACTCGTTCCCGTGGTTGGAGCAGAAAATAATCCAAATAAATCCAGTACTAGAAAAATACAACAACATATTCCTTGCGGAGTAGCTTATAAAGTAGTTTGTTGCGCTAACGATAAATTTTCAACTCCGATAAAGTTATATAGAGATGAAAATCCTGCCGTATGGCTATTAAAAAATTTAATAGACGAAGTTAATAAAATTTCTAACAGATTGCTTAAAACAGCTCCGATGAGAATAACATCTAAACAACAACTCGATTTTGATAAAACAGTTGATTGTCATATTTGCGAAAAATTGTTAGTGGATCCTAACGGAGCACGTCATAAGGTGCGAGATCATTGTCATTTGACCGGCCAGTATCGTGGAGCAGCTCATAACGGTTGCAATTTAAAATTTTATGCTCCAGATTTTATTCCCATAGTTTTACATAACTTTCGTGGCTATGATAGTCATATCATAGTTGAAGCATTTGGTGATGAGGAAATTAAATCTAAACTAAAATTAAATAACGTAATAGAATGTATTCCAAATAATTTTGAAAGGCATATGTCGGTGACGCTCGGTAAATTACGTTTTGTTGACAGTCTGCAATTTATGGCGGCATCATTAGATAAACTTGTCAACAGCGCTACAAGCGCCGGCAGTAGTTTTAATAATTTGCGAAGTTGTTTCGGTGAAAACTATATCGATCTGACAAGAAAAGGTATATTTCCGTACGAGTATCTCAACTATGGGAGCAGATTTGATGAAACGTCTCTACCTAGCAAAGATCAATTTTACTCGCAACTAAAAACGAAAATATCACAGATGACGAATATAAATATGAGCAAGATATTTGGAATAAATTTAGTTGTAAAACATTTGGTGATTATCACGATCTATATTTGAAAACAGATGTTTTATTGCTAGCAGATGTTTTTGAGAGTTTTCGTCGGGTAAGTTATAGCAATTATGGATTAGACCCCTGTTGGTATTATTCTGCTCCAGGATTATCTTGGGACGCTCTACTAAAAACGAGCAAAATAGAACTAGATCTTTTAACAGATGTTGATATGTTTAACTTTATTGAAAAGGGTATCAGAGGTAGAATTAGCGTTATAACAAAGACATATGCAGCTGCTAAAAACAAATATTTAAAACATTATGATAAAAATCTTCCATCTAATCATATTATTTATCTGGATTGTATTAATTTGTATTTCTGGGCCATGTCAGAGCCAATGCCACATAGTGGATTTCATTGGATAACACCAAATCAATTTCTTAGAGAAACTGAAAAAGATTTACCTAGAAAACTTAATATCGATTTTACAGATATTTCATATTTTGTTGAAGTTGATCTAGATTATCCTAGTTCGCTACATGATCTACATAATGGTTATCCTTTTTGCGCAGAGTCGATGATGATAGATTACAGTTATTATCACCTGAACAACGAGCAACGACGGCGTCAAAAAATTCGATTGTTAATAAATTAATTCCAAATTTGTTAGATAAAAGAAATTATGTTATGCACTACAAAAATTTACAACAAGCAGTAGATGCTGGACTAATTCTGAGAAAGGTCCATCGCGTGCTAACGTTTAATCAGTCGAAGTGGATGGCATACTATATTGACTTAAATACGAAACATCGTGCTGTGGCTAAAACCGAATTTGAGAAAAACTTTTTCAAGCTGATGAACAACTCGGTGTTCGGTAAGACGATGGAAAACATTCGCAAGAGGGTCTCTATATAAATTGTCAATGATATTAGTCGCAGAAATAAATTAGTTAATGATGATGGTTTTGTTAGCATGAAAATATTTAATGAAAATCTTGTTGCAATACAGCGACGAAAGACAAATTTAAAGTTAAATAAAGCTATGTATGTTGGTGCAGCTGTACTTGATATATCAAAGTGGCTGATGTACGATTTTCACTATAATTTTACTAAAAAGCAGTGGCCAGATTCGGAGTTGCTATTTACTGACACAGACTCGCTAGTTTATAATATAAAATGTGAAGATGGCTATGAGAATATTTACAATAATAAAAATCTGTTCGATTTATCAGATTAACCAGCATATAGTGGATTTCAAGATAATTCGAACAAAAAGGTTATTGGTAAAATGAAAGATGAATTTATGTTTTTGCCGGTGAGAGAGTTTGTTGGATTAAGAAGCAACATGTATGCTGTTATAATAGATGACAATAAACGTACAATGAAAGCTAAAGGTATTCCTCGACGATATGTGAAAAAGATGATGAATTTTGACGATTTTAAAGCAGCGCTAAGCAATAGCATCAGTTTTATCAAAACTAATGTCATAAGAACAAACCATCATAAACTTGAAACTGATACGATCATAAAACGTGGACTAAGTAATTTTGATGATGAAAGAGATTGCAGTGACGGAATTAACACACTAGCTCTTGGACATTATATAATTAATTTTGTCTAAACATTAGAAATAATGTTTGAAAATTTAACATTAGAAGATGGAGTTAATAGCAAAATAAAAAAAAATAATGGTTAATAACCAACAATTATCATTTGAATTTAACGATGAAATTTCAGGTATTTGTTTTAGTAAATTTGACAGAATCAAACTCTCCCTTATCAAATCAGATGACAGCAAATACTTTTAGTTATCTCGAAAGTTTACGAGACGAGCTTGCATTAAAATATAGCAATTTACATAATCCAATCAGTCAATGTCAGTATACAAAAATCAACATAGACCTAGATAGGTCGAAGGTTTACGTAAAAGGTAGTAAGTATCTTCTCGGTAAGATAGCGATGAAAGAATTATTTGAATGTCGTCGTAAAGTATCTGGTAGAATTAAATTTTATCTATATAATCATGATAGCACGCTTTACCTCATATCAAACGTCGAAACATTATGCGTTGGCCAAGAAGTATAACTCTGTATACCATATCTTATTTTAAAAAGGGAGATAATACTGTTCCAGACAAATATAGCATATATATATCGTTTCGTATTCTTTTGCTAATAATAGATTTTGTAAATCTTATAGTGTTTTAAGACCTATAAATCTTGGCATCATTTCTGTATTTGTTAAAATAACTAGCAAATTCGTCCTACGTATATAACATATTTACTGTAGATTCTCCCTTAAGTCTAACTGCGTAACACAAAGCATATTGATTATTTTTCTGCAGTAATGTGCGTCATTCAGGCAGTATCCTTGGCGACGGCTGATTTTCTGTTAAAGATAATTGCGTTGTTCCTAATTCAGGCAAGAATTTGGATTTAGCTTTTCTGTACAACATAAAATCATGTTTTTCCTCTATTTGCAATAATGTTTTTAGAATTAAATAATATAATGTAAAATTACGTGTTTTTTTAAAATCAGAAAATGAATGCTGTTTGGTAACTATATGATAACATTTTTAATATATACATATGAAGTCCGGTGGCCGATTGCTAACGCAATGAACTCTCATGCTCGAGGTCCGTGGTTCGAGTCTTGTGACTGGCAGATTGCCGGCGAAGGCGATGTTATGCCAAAATTTGTTATTTATTGGGGCGTAGCCAGCCCTTCTACGTTTCAATAGAAAAAATTTGTATACTTCTCCCACCATTGTCGCTTGGTGGGTGCAATTTTGCACTCCTCGGGTGATTATGATGGGAGGGGTGTGCAAAAATTTCTATTGAAACGTAGAGAAAGGCCCGTTGTATTGTCCTAGGATAAGTTTATATGTAACTGTGCCGTCCTAGAGTTAAAGTTTTAGAATTAATGTAACTGTGTTGTTATTATAAATATATGTTAATACATCACTGTAAATATGCTTGATTTAAGGGCTACATAAAATCATAATGCCTAGACAGCCCTCTAAATTTCTAGTATTTCGTTTCGATTAGGAATTTGCTGGGGGGTGTGTTTATGCGTCCATAAGATAAGTTTATGTGTGACCTCTGATCCTGCTAGGATGTTCTTTGGCAACTTAGGGGATCACATGGGGGTAAACTGTGCTGTAAATACGCTTGCTGTAAATACGCTACTGTAATTAAGATTCTGTGTTCTGTCCTTAATTAAGATATAATCATATGTATATAATCATAATCATAATCATGTGTATATAATCATCATGAAACAGTCCTTAGGGACTATTATTTTTATTTTAAATTTACAGCTTTAGTAATATCATTATCAAATAAAATATCAACCATATTGTCAATAAATGTCATCACATCATCTGCCCAACCCGCTATTCTCACATCATTTTCAGTCGCGAATAACCACACCGACCCATATTTTGGTGATATATGATATCCAACTTTTTAATACAATCGCTTATTATTTTAGTTTCTATACCGGTATAACCTGACGCTGATTTGATTGAATTAAATCTCTTACAAAATCTGTTTGTCAGATCAAATCCAACATGTCGGGTTGAATTATGATACATTATATATAATATTTCATTTGTTTAATTAATTTTGTCTAAAACTATAAAAATAATAAGTATAGTAGTAATGGTAATTGAGTTGTTCCTATCTCAGAGACCCCCTACCCTGACAAAACAAATTTTGTCAGAAATATGTTAGAAAAGTCGTATCATATGAAAGTCATCATTTTAAGCTATAAACGGCTGCTGACAAAAATGTTAACGTATAACGTTTTAGGGGGGTAGGGGGTCTCTGAGAGAGCAACCTCAAATTACCTTTACTACTTCAGTTACAGCGTCTAGCAGTTGAGGGTTCTCCATTGTGGTTTGTGTCTCAGTGTGTCTGTGTCTACGAAATTCATTTTTAGAGTTCCGTCACACTTCAATACCAGATACATGTCCATATAATCACATTACCTGGGTGACATTCTGAAAAAGGAAAATGGGAGCAATCGTATTTACTAAGACATTTGATGCAATATTTCTCTCTTATCTCGTCTCTCATTCCTTATCAATAAGGACAAATCAAATCTCATTTCTTCCTAGAACCACATTCCGCCGGTCGTAGGATTCTAAACGTCTCTGAAATGAGTATGCATCCAACAATTTGTCTCAAAGATTTACATTAGTGTTCGCTATCTACCGGGGCATGAAAAGTTTAGTCTGGGATATTCTTAACCTTTTGTATCGTGCTATGGATCTTTTCATTTTAGGTCATTTATTCATGCTATCCCTCAATACAATCCTTCCATATCAAATGCCGCCGAAAGTTTCTCCACCATACTAATAGTCAAAATTTCCGATTAGACGAGGTTTCACCTCTGCATAGGAGAGGACTACCTTTGGCCCACAGCGGGTATCCTGATTCAGGATCAACATCCATAAATTATGATCTGTAAGGATGACAGTACAGTTGGCACGGATGCCCATCTCCTATCTCAGTTTCAAGAAGTGAGTGATATTTGCATGCACGTCCACTCCAGTATAACTGATGAAACATATGTTTTGACACCAGTCACTCTAACCAAAGGGATACCACTCTTATATGACGTCATTCTTTGCAATTAGACGACGTGGTGTCTTTTTATTGCATAAATAGAGCAACATATGTTGTTTGGGTCATTTTAACTCATTGGTGGGCTGGATATGAAAGGAACTCATTGCCCTCCTATTAAAATCGAGTAATTAGTACCGAAGAGTCCCCAAATTTAATCCCTTATTAATGACAAAAGGATAAAGCACATATCGAGAAATTACTCATGAAAATTAACTATATAATTGACTTCGTACACTAGTATTTTTTTGCGAGACTAAAATGTAAATATTGTAGCAGTATTATTTCATGCAAATTGCGATATCTATTTAGATCTAAAATATGGCGTATGTTATTTTAAATCGTTGGTAAATCTCTAATAAAAGTGTTGTCTCTGATTTCGATGTAGACAACTTCAACATGGAAACATTTTGGAAACATCTCGTCCATAAACTAGAGCATTGTTCAATAGATACAGAATTCATCTAATCTAATATAAAGATTGAACAAAGCTGTAGGATGGGGAAGTAGTGCAATTATTGTAACAGTTAAATCTAGGCATATCTGTGTTTTTAATTCATCACCCATGAAATATCTTTGACCAAAAGGCTACATCATGTTTCTTTTCATGAATCTTTGACATTATGTTTCTGTTTCAATAAAATGCAAGAGCTATTTTGTCATGTGAAAATGTGTTCAGTCAGCAGCCAGATTCAACATGGCAGATTGTGGTTCCTTTGTTCCATAGATATTCAAGAGAACAGGTTTACCCATCAGTGGTGGTGTATTCATTCCAAATGTCAATGAGTACAGGAGCAATAATATCTTCTATGTCTCTAATATTCTGATTCAATAATTAATAGTATTTTTTAAAGCAATTTAGCATCAGGCACTATATTTTTTTGACTATCGTTAGAGCTCAACATTCAAGGGATTTGGTGCAATAACTGGTGTAGCTAATACCTATAGCTATACTTAATATAATGGATTTAAGAAAATATTAAGTTAGTGTAAGGGAAGTGTAATGTGCACATTATCAGTTATTCAAGAGAATTTTGGAAACCTGTTCCAAAAAAAGGATTTTAGGTAATCCAAGATGGCTATTCAAGTGGACTAAGTTGAACTACAACGGCTATATCTAAACTTCAGATGATACATCATTTATTTCATTGGCACAGAATAGAAGAAATCAATGAATGTTAACATCAGGATATGATCATCTGGATTCAAAACGGAAGATCTCTGTTCTTGGGTTTGATTACATTCAGCCCAATTCTGTTTGAAATATGATAACAGATCCTACAGAAATAACACTATGTTTTTAAATTTTTACGATGGAAGACTTTCTCTATTGTGTTTGATTGAATACTTTACTTATTCAGGGACCTAACTATAAAGAATGGACACAAACTAATTTTCATCTCCTAGATTAAGAATATTATGCATGCCAGTAGCACACCAAACCAGTCTTTGCTAACCTCTAGTGGGTCTACTGTTCATTTAACAGAGGGTCATGTACAATTTTCCTCTATTGGAAATTCAAACACAGGAATAAGTGCAGTTACACCAATTAACTCTGGCGAAATTCACCTAGGATCTTCATCCCTTCACGAACAAGAAACTGAACACTACAGTGGTGAGGAACTTTCAGCTGAGCTAGCTGGAGAAAGCAATAATAATGAATTGCTCTCTAAAGCCAGCACAAATGCTGATGCTCAGTCAGATAAAATTTCTGAACTGCAGGGTGACAAAGACATGACAGCCCTAAGGAGAGAAAACAAATTACTTCAACAAGAACTTGCAAAAATGACCGCAAAAGCCACTAAACTGTCAAAGAAATGTGAATCTTCAAAAACCAAACAGGAGCCTGCAAGGAATAAGCATGAAAAACCTGAAGAACAGATTTCAAGACTAACTTTATTAGTCTTGAAAAAACAAATAAAACCATCAGATGTGACCTAAGTAAGACATCAAGCCTTTGCCTTATTCTGGAAGAGGACAATACAAAAATTAAAGAGAAAGTAAAACAATTAAATAAAGACAAAGATTCCCTTCTGTCACAAATTATGCAGCTTAAATATGACAATGCTGCTTCAAGCAGCATGCATCCTGACATTTTAGCAGCAGTGCAGGATGACATTATAAATATGAAAAAAAGAATTGTTAATACTCTCAAAGAAGAGTCACAAAAGCACATGAGTGAAATAAGCTGGCTTATGAAAATAAAAGAAAATGCCCAGAGAGAAAATAATAATTTCAAACCCACCCAGAATTAGGGAAAACCCTACAATCACTCAAGCTACAGTGGAAAACTCTCTACCACACAATGTCACAAATAGCAATAAAGGGTCTTCATATCTCAGGCATAACAGCTTCAGATTTCGTAATGCACTGGATTCTACCAAAGACAGAGAAGACAACATCAAAGAACATGATACTTCCAGAACAAACATTTTCATAATTGGAGACTCCATTATTAAATATTAAATAAAAGAGGTCTGAAACATTGGGTTCAATTTAAGTGTTTACCTGGAGCAGAAACTGGTCATATATTTGATGCTGTGAGAAAAAAAAAAAAACCTTTCTCAATATGACACCATTATAGTCAGTGTTGGTGGCAATGATGTAAGTAACAATGTACATATTGACCGCATTGAAATCAGTTGTTATAACATCCTAAACAACAGATACCTGGAAAATCCTAACTGCACAGTTTTTTATGCAGTGCATGCCCACTAATTGACACAGACATTCGTGAGTTGAATGCTCTAATTGAACACCTATGTCAGGGGTGGAATCACAAACTGATAGACATTGAACATGGATTCGTGACCAAGTCTGGATCAGTTCTGGAACACGTAAGGGCGAAAGACAAAATTCATTTAAATAAAAAGGGTTTATCCCACTTTTTCATTGCAGTAAATGACACCTATGAATCCTCTGAAAGGCATGGAAACATAAATCACAAACATTATTGGGGCCATGCAAACTGTTCTAACCATCATCAGAACTCAAGAAGATGATTCTACTGCTTTGAACGAGGGCATAATATGCAGGCATGCAGACACACAAGCAAAATACAGTGTCATGACTGACTACAATATGGGCATCAGGCAAAAGACTGCGAAATCTTCCACTCAAATATGCCATATTAAGAAAATGGCAATGAAGATGGGGTCAAAAGTTTAACAACCAAACGCATTTCTCCAGAACCTTCAAAACATCCTATAAGATCTATTAAGTGTCATTCTCCCTGTGATGAGAAGAAACAAACTACAGATACCCCACTGAGTTATGATGTCCATAGAATCACGTTTGGTCCAATCCCATTAAGTTCCTCCATCAATGAAAGCGACCATAATATGATAACTGCTACTGACATAATTGTTGAATCTGTCAATGTTTCAAGAGTCATTGAAAAGTCTTCTGAAGGAACAGTTGATAGTTATGATTTAGGACAAGGTATAAAAGAAAATTTAGAGGAATATTACGGTTCATATATTGATGGTCAAAATGGTAATTCAGATACCCCATATCATTCATTTTAAAACCATCAAAACTTAGACTTCTTACAAAATCAGTGGCTTAAGCTAAAAGGTCTAAAAAAATTTGACATCTGAACATCCATTATCTTTTCTCCAACACTAGATGAAATCAAATTACTTCCTTCAGGAAATAATTCAGTAATTGATATTTTTGCTTTCAGTGAAACCTTCTGACATGAATTTTTTCATGATGATGAACTTAAATTTTCTAACTGCAGTTAACAAAGAAAAGACATGCTTTTCCAAAAGGGTGGTGGACTTCTCGTTTACGTTAAGGATAGCATTTATTTCAAACGTCGATATGATCTTGAGGAAATTGGTATGGAAATAATCTGGCTAGAGATAAGACATAATGTCCAAAAACCATTTGTATTAGGCTGTGTATATAGACCACTGAACACTGACGAAACTTGGTATACTATATTTCAACATAAGCGTGAAACTCTGTATATAGAAAACAAAGAAGTCTGTTTAGTGGGTGACGTCCACAATTTGCTTTATGAAACCAAACAAAGCTCGATTAAAACCACGAATTCCCCGAATTATCAACAGCAAGCTCATGTACCCAGTTGAATAAAAGAGGCATCTGAAACACTAATTGATCATATTTATACTAACAATGCTGACAATATTATAGACGTTGCAGTTCCCCAATATCCCATAAGTGACCATTATCCTATATGCTGCACACGAAAGTCGAAAAAGTAAAACTTATCATCAGAAATATATTAGATATCGAATAATGAGAATATTCATTTCACAAATATTCCTTAAAGAACTGAAAGATACCCCTTGGTCAGTAATTGAATGTTTTGATGACCCATCAGATGCTCTTGACATCTGGATATATATGTTTACTGACACCCTAAGTACTCATGCTCCTTTTAATTTCAAGAGAGTTAATCAACTAAATCAACCAAACTGATTTACAGGTGATATACTGAATGCTATTAAGACAAGGAAGAGATTTCATAAACAAAGACATACAAACAATTACAGATTACGAAGAAACAAAGTTAAGTCAATGATTCAAAACGCAAAGAAAACTTATTATTCCACTAAAATATCAGATAGTAGTACGAAAATGAATCCTAGAAAACTCTGGAAAACCTTCAATGACTTGAGAGGAAGATCTGTCAATAACCTACCATGTACATGTGTTGGTGATACAAATGGTGATATTAAGCAAGAACATCTTGAAATTGCAAATGCACTCAATGATTACTTTGTGAATATAAATGAAACACTTGTGGATTTCACAACTCCTAAAAGATTCTCTTGTGATGAATTAAATGAACACATTTCTTCAAAACTTAAAAATCCCTAAAATAAACCTTGAATTCATTTTAAATGAATTAGACCAGCTTGATGTCACAACAGCAGCAGGTCTAGATAATATAATGCCTATATTCCTAAAACTCTCATCTCAGTTGATTGCACCTTCTCTTACGTATCTCTTCAGTTTAGGTATTTCCACAGGTATGTTACCAAACAGGCTATATCAAGCAAAAGTAACTCCAATATATAAGAAGGAAGATCTCTCTGATATGAGTAACTATAGACCTATATCAGTTTTATCGTCACTTTCATAGATATTATAAAGACATGTTTGTAATGAATTTAGAAACTACCTGGAATCACTTAATGTGCTATATTCATGACAATCAGGCTTCCGTGAAGGACATTCATGCCATACTACACTAACTAGAAATATGGATGATTGGTTAGCAGCATTAACAGCAATAGATCAAGACAACCTTGTAGGCACAATGTTTCTGGACCTTTCAAAGGCTTTTGACCTTGTAAATCCCAAAATCCTACTGGAACAGCTCAGTATATCTATCTATCTATCTATCTATCTATCTGTCTATCTATCTATCTATCTATCTATATATAAAGTTTCTATTTCTGCTGCTGTACATCAATGATTTACCATATCAGATTGAGCTATCCACCACCAGCATGTTCGCAGATCATACGACATTATACAACATTGGATCAACAGGCCATGAGATTAGCACTAAATTAAATAAAGATTTGGCAAAAGTAAATAACTGGTGTGAACTACTTTCTACGACATTTTTAGCAAGGACTCACCTATAGTGTTTTACACATGTTCACTACTACTATTTGTATATATATATATATATTTGTACAAATCTGATTGTAGAAGAACTAATGGAAGATTGGCCAGTTGACCAAATCCAAATGAGCTTCTTTTTATAAAGTCATTATTATTAATATTATTATTCGATTAAAAAAATTCAATAGCTGACATCAGATATTCATCTAACTGAGTTTGCTTATAGCTGCAGTGGATCATGAAGTCACTCATGGAACATAATCTTGGAGCCACAGGGCTATGTCCTGAGATCATTGATGTAAGAGATGTAAGAGTTGAAGGTATTGTACATTGTCTTCACCATATTCTTCTTCCTGTTCTACTTCTTCTTCCTCTTATTAGCAGTAGTAGCAGTAGTAGTAGGAGTAGTAGTAGCAGTAGTAGTAGTAGCAATAGCAGGAGTAGTAGTTGTGGTAATAGTATGTAAAAGTGATGAATATGATAAATAAATATCACTAATATTATTATTCAGAGCAAATTGTAGGGGACAGAAAACTGTAGCAACATCAGTTGAAATTGGAATTCTGTCAGAATACATTCAACATAATTTGTAATGGGAACGTTTGATATTTGCTTCAGCTGTGACTGTTACACCTAGAATCGTATCGCTTAGTGATATGATGCATACTTGATGAGTACTACAACTAATTATAAAAGTAGGTAACTGTGACTCATGTTTCATGGTTCACTGATATTGTTTCATTTTCAGCTTATTTCTCGAGGCTGGTCATGTTCAGATCGTGAAACTAGATAATTGTTTAGCACCACCCCCTGACAACATAACAAGATACGATGAACCACATTTCATATGTTACTTTTTTATATTATGTTTCTTGTGCTTAGCTTATTACCAAATATAAGTTTGTTTGCATCCTGTATAAATACTAATAAACCTAGATTTGGGAAACATGGTCAGGGGAGGCATCCAGACGAATAATATAATTACAAAGTTAATCACTTTCACCCGCTGTGTCATAACAATGTATATAAACATGCAAATATGGGGTACTTAATGACGTCATAATTCTTGTTAACAAAGAACTAAACTTTAGTGCATAAAATCAAGCAGGAATCAGGAAATAAACCTTAAGCATGTTAATAATGGAATGCATTGTCTACTTGCACAAAAATAAGAGCAGTATTATAATAAAGAACCAAGGTAAAGGATATACATTACTTTATATATATATATATATATATATATATATATATATATATATATATATATATATATATATATATATATATAAAGTAATGTGTAGTAAGCTTTTATTATGCGTTGTATTTATGATGCATAACGCCGTAGAATACTAGTGTATGAAGTGCAACATATGTCAGACAATTCAGACACATATGAGGTCCAGATACCATGGCATAATGCATTAGAAACGTTAGACCCATTTCTGCAATGGTGTAATGCACTAGGATGATTAGATCCAGATCTGCAATGCCATAATTCTCTATAAAGACTTTAACCAGATCTACGACGGTATAATGCACTTGCAAGTTTGAGCTCAGGTCTACCATGATATAATGTATTTGAAAGATTCGACACCGATCTGCCATAGTAAAATGCGCTAGCAAGACTAGACCCAAATTTGAGAGAGTATAATAATGTCTGATAAAGATTCAACACAGATCCATCATAGTATAATGTGCTAGCAAGATTCAACCCAAATCTGTCGTAGTATAACGTGGTAGCAATCTTAGACCCAAATCTGCCATATTATAATGTCTGAAAAAGATTCAACCCAAATCTGTCAAAGTATAATGTGCTAGCAGTATTAGAATGAAATCTGACATAGTATATCAAAGTATAATGTGCTAGCAGTATTAGACCGAAATCTGACATAGTATAATGTGCTAGAAAGATGAGACCCAAATCTGACATAGTATAATGTCTGAGAAAGATTCGAGAGAGTATAATAATGTCTGAGAAAGATTCGACACAGATCCATCATTGTATAATGTGCTAGCAAGATTAGACCAAAATCTGACATAGTATAACGTGTCTGAAAAAGATTCAGCCCAAATCTGGCAAAGTATAATGTGCTAGCAGTATTAGACCGAAATCTGACATAGTATAATATGCTAGCAAGGTGAGACCCAAATCTGACATAGTATAATGTGTGAGAAAGATGCAACCCAGATCTGTCAAAGTATGATGTGCTAGCAAGATTGGACCCAAATCTGCATTAGTATAATGTGCTAGCACGATTCGACTCAGATCTGCCATAGTATAATGTCCTATCAAGATTAGACCCAAATATGCCATAGTATAATCTCTGACAAAGATATGTGCTAGTAAGATTAGATCCAAATCTGCCATAGTATAATGTACTAGCAAGATTAGGCCCAAATCTGAGATAGTATAATAATATCTGAAAAAGATTAGACTCCGATCTGTCATAATATACTGTTCTAGCAAGATTAGACCCAAATCATCCACAGAATAATGCGCTAGAAATATTAGACTTCGATCTGTTTACTTTAAACCAGTCCTGATGGATAGATATTTAGACATCCTTAGATGGATAGACATATTCCTTGCTAGTATTTATATTTAAAATGTGTAAAGTCTACAATCATTTGATTTTTGCATTTGAGATAGTTAAACAAAAAAGCTCTCAAACCTTTCTTGATTAAAAAGCGACAAGGTCATAAATGTTTAGATGTGCCCATTGGCAAGCAATCAGATGGTGATAATGATAATGATGATGATGCTAATAATAGTAATAATAATAATAATAATAATAATAATAATAATAATAATAATAATAATAACAATAATAAACACTAATTCACTATATTAAGAAAGTACCTAAATTAGTACAGACGTAATTACACTTGAAATCTTCTACTTTTCTAAAATCTACAAAATCTGCAGAATGTATATTGCAACAAGCATCCAATACATCATATGACTGTTGTAGCACCAAAAATTTAAACAAAACTCTATATTTATATTTAGCATAAAACAAGTTTAATATATCGAATATTTTTTTTACTACTTTTATGGCATGTTTTACTATTGTTGTGGCATGGTATAACAGGTTTTATAAAAAAAATTCATTCTCTTTGTGTAAATTCAAGATAATGTCCATTCAAACTGTCCAGCTCGTCATTCTAACGTTAATGTGAAGCAAGTTCTCTATCTGTACAACTGAATACTGAAGGCTGCATTCAAAATGCCCATTATGTGGTCTAGAAATCTTTAGATTATCCTCCCTGGCTGAGCATAATAAACAGTTTCTTTTGGCAACAATTCAGCCATGTAAGTAGGTGTGTTTCCATTCATGGTTTTCAAATTCCTTTTTTAAAGTCAATGTTTGTAGCTACGTTTTGCCACTTCAGCTCCTGAAACGATGTTGTGGATGATGTGTGATAGGTAGAACAGACCTCAAGACATTCAGCATAATTTTGTATGTTGTTTATTCATTTAACTTTCCCTTTACAATAAGTTTCCCAAAAAATTATACAATAATCTACAATAGGCAATATAAAGAAATTAGAGAAATATATTCAAGTATCCCTACGGAAATACATTTCATGTCTGTTTAATAAAGCTAATTTTGTTGCGGCAGATCTTTTCCAGATTTTAAAATATGTCAACACACATGATAAGAAATCTTTCATGAATAACATTGTCAACTGGTTTTTCTCATTTTTTTCTGGTTTAAATCTTTTCTATCCAACTGTTACAGCTCTTTATGTGTACAGATGAGAATGCATGCAAAATGTTTTTATTTCATGCAATACCAGTTTATGCTGTTTTGACCAGTTCAGCAATTGTTTTAAAAAAGAGCTTAGTGTTCCTACTATGGTGTCAAAATCATTGCTAACGTTTGACAGTGTTGAGTCATCAGCAGACATATCAGTCTGTGCAACTCCCAAGATGATTAATAGATATGAGTACATGGAAATGTAATCAGTCTTTTTGTACTGGTAGTGGAATTAGATTAACATTGCCATTGCAAACATTCTTCTATCTATTGTATAGGCAGGACTGAAATTAGTCGAGTGCGGAGGTATCCAATTTATAACATTTTTCTTTGGGTAAATAAATCTATATGTGATAGTCTAAAGTCCCTAGCTCCTAAAATTTCTGCCATGACTAAGAGAGTTTAAACAAATGGGGAAGAGGTGCTTTTAAAGATTTTACATAAGCTTGATTCATGCCACATTTGCTGGGCACCCATTAACTTCCTTGTAATGAAAAGAACAAAACAGCTTCTTATATATTTTGTCTAATAATAAAATTTCAATTCTTAAAACTTTATTGAGTACAAGAAGAAATTTAAAAAAATAATAATGAATCTTTCCATGCAAAGCAGGCAACACTATAATGCTAGCCATAACTTTGCTCATGTATGATGACTTGCTTTATTTATAGGGTCACATTTAAAACATTATATACTTATCAAAGCAATTGAAATTGAAACCATTACTTTGCACTAGGAATGTAGAAGAAGCATATATTGTTAACATGTACATCAGTTTATCTAGCATTGATTAGTCAAACTGGTTTAGATACCATGTACAGAAAATTTTGCTTTCAATAATATAATGATATCACATAGTAATTATCAATCATCGATTGCTTACACACGCTAATAGACAATGCATCAAACGGTAATGTAGATCATGTGTGTAGAAGAGATTGAGATGGGTGCATTATAACTTCAAATGTGACTCCAATTTGTGCCAGAGGGCATATCACAAACAAATTAATCATGATAATATTAGACCCAGTTAGTTTCCATTGCTTTTGCTTATCTTCACGCCTCATTCCTTCCACCCTGTAGGAAAATTCACAGGTTTTGACCGGGTGATGAAGACCTTTCCGGCTCTATTTTTCAACCATATTTCTATTCCCAGAGCCTTTACTAGGGCTATGGGAGAAAAAGCAGATCAGTGTTAAGGGTTTTCATCCTCCCGTCTTTGGATAACTGGTTAATGCACAATGTTCTGAGATGTGCCCAACTAAGTCAATTCAGTTCATGTACTCTGACAGGAACACACAGAGAGCAAGGATTCTGGAGCTGATTTTGTTGTTTGTATGGATATCCAGAACTCGGCGGTGGATCTAGTTTCCCTTAGAATAGTTCATATAAGGCCTCTCTAGTTCCTGCTGCTAGCAAACTAAGAACATACTAGGTTCACCAGTCAGCACGAATTCTTTGGGGAGTCAATATTCGGTTCCGTATTCTGGTCTGCGTTGAAGCGCATACCCCAGAACTATCAGGCTATGGTGCTCACATAGAGCCCAACGTGGTAGTCAGTCAGGTTTTGTGGACTCAAAATAGAATTTTCCATTCTAATCACCTACGCTATCTCTCCTGTAATAATAATCCCTTAAGTAACTCAGAGTCAGCTTGGACTTCTGTGTCATAACCTATTGTGATATCCAACAGTTGTGGTTTTATGATCGCATCTATCTGTTGGTAGCCACTCCCATTGAGTTACTACTGAAGAGCATCTACTGTTGCAGCACAGCGTCCACTTATACACAATTATCCACAGATTATCCAGCTTCGTGCCTGACTCACATCAAATAATTTATTCACCAATATTAGTTTTCCAGCAAGTTTACAGACTGCATCGACTGGAAGTGAATTAACCTCCAGGGTTTATAATACCAGGTGGAGAGCATTCTGTACTTGGTGCAGAAGAAACTCCTTTGATCCTATAAGCTCCACTTTGACTGCAATTGTAAATGTTCTTCTGTTTGTTTCAAAGATAATAACCGTTTGGTCTGCGTCATTAAGTTTGACATGGGAGCTCCATCCAATACTCGTATGTATTAAATATGGGTTCCGATATAGCGTGTGACGGTCATCTTTCAGTACTTGTGACTTT
Organism: Megalonaias nervosa; assembly: GCA_016617855.1. Classification (NCBI taxonomy): domain Eukaryota; kingdom Metazoa; phylum Mollusca; class Bivalvia; order Unionida; family Unionidae; genus Megalonaias; species Megalonaias nervosa. Next base: position 8,113 of record JAECUM010022458.1, on the reverse strand, counting down.
GAGATTCAGAGATCATTCTCTTACTCTTTAATGTCCAGGTTGAACCTTGTGTCATTTTGCCATGGCCTAACTAATCATATAAACCCTTGAATGAAGCTTCATTCGAGAATCTTACTTAAAGACAGACTTCCCTCTCATGCATTGGCGAATAGAAGGAATAAACTTCGTGCCTTTCCTGAAGAAGATTTCGTTTATGATTCAATGGAAACTAAGATTCAGTCTCTCCTATATGAGAACCTAACATTTTGATTAATAATCAGCTACCTTTGGTGACCTCTGAACCATTTGAAATCCACAATCACTTTTGCATCCTTGCGAGAGATGATCAGGATAGAACCCTTTGCCGAATTAGATCCTCACGTCTCTATTTGGCTAGAACAGAAAGGAAAAGAAATTATCTCAGATGACTTTTTCTCCCATTCATAGAATCCTCAGATATTTCTTCACCCTCATTCTATAGGCAGACTATTCTATCAAAATATCGTATCAATCTCACTATAAGAGAAATGTTTAATCCATGAAAATCAAATTTCACACCACCTTCTCTTTTTTTGATGTCGCACCAGAGCAAATATAGCTGCGCAGTAATCTTGATTGTTTCAGCACAGCATTGTGACCACCCCCACCCCCATCCCCCACCCCCATCCCCCACCCTGAAAACATGTTATGTTAACCCTGGCAACTATTTGTGAAGCCATCAACCTTTCTCTACGCTGAGCAAGTTAGCACCATGGTAATGACAGGTATTGTATTATCGCTATTGACATACATCTTTGGAGAAAAACTACCTACTTTGAACTAGGTAATACTTAGCTGTTATTAAATGAAACTAACTTAATAAGATGTAAATAGAACATAATTAAAACCACTTTCCACACCAAAAACTAAATTTCAATTAAATATCCTTTCTTTGTTATCAGCTGAACTTCCATCATGATCTAATTCATGATTCACATGAGTATATTAGGCACATACGATGGCGCCATGATTAAAACAGCTGGATGATGTCATAATTTCCTTATCAATGGCTTTCATCATTTCGCGATCACATGTATGAAGAAAGCTGGATGATGCCATACTTTCCTTATTAATGACTTTTATCATTTCGCGATCATATGTATGAAAACTATTATTCAATTACATCTAATGTTAAAATGAATTAGTTAAGGGTAGAGAGTCAAACAGTTTTGCAAACCTTACAATTATTCTCATGATGGATTATGTATTGTCAATGTGTTCATTCAATATGGCCTGATAGATCTCTTATTTTAGACATGGTGACCACGTGGCCAGCATTTTCAGTGTCAGTTAATGGTAATACTGTTTAATTAGCATTTAATTTTATTGTCCTTCCGTTCATGTAACATTTAACAATATTTGCCAAATTTGGAAAGTTTCATGAAATATATTTTGGTATGCAGTGGCTACTAACAGAAAACTTAATGTACATGTGTTAGTTTTTGAATTGCATAACGTTAGCTCTTTTACAGTAACTTTGCAAGATGTTACATTTAGTTCAGTGCTAAACTGTGTTTGAATTGTAAAGGTAATCAAACATGACAGCATGAGTTTTATAATAATGATTAGTCATTGTTTGCTAAGATGTAGTTGTGATGAGTTCTAGATAGATGATATTATCTATATCGCATTACTTCTGGTTACACATTTGTTTTCGCAGAAGTGTATACCTTGGTCTGATGTATGAGTGAATTGCATGTTCATAAACCAAGTTTGTTGCTTTTCTTATGGTTCTAGTGTTCCATCTACGTTTAAGTCTAGCACAGGATAGACTCTAAACAAGCATGAATATAATATGCTGTAGCTTTCAAATTTTGTTTTACAATGGAAGCAAATATTGTTTAAACTATGATAATGGTTCATATTATTGATATGCAAAGTAAGTACAGTTGTACAGCACAATATCTATCTAGCTTGGTCACATATACATTTAATTATAAACAGCATAGACTATTGCTATAGGATACTCCTAGGCCATGATTTTAAGAAACCCTGTTCTTACATACGCCTTTTTGCAATTGGGTATATTATTATTTACAGCCACTGAGTACATCCTCTGTGGCAATAATATGAAATGGGCACACCTTATATAACGGCTGTAAGGACAGTATGTGTGGTAATAATAAGTCGGGTATATATTATATACAGGAACTAATTAAATAACTAAGGAACTAAATGCATATTGTGTGGTAATAATATGAAGAACAGGAATAAAATAATGAAAATTAACAATTAGTGGAATTTTGTATTTTTGAATATTTATTTGTTACAATGAGATATAGATGATTGAGCATTAATTCACTAGATTATCCTACCAGTATTTTAATGTGTGTCTTTCCTTGTATATTATATGATGTACTATGTCATATAACGTCTAATAATCTTGTTGTTTCATCAATCACCAGAACTGGTCAGTGTTAATCCTGTACAGAAATGCTCTAGATCAGCTAGCAGAATCATCTATTGTCTAAGTTTGTAAATACAATTGCTTTAAAAACATGTAGCATATCACACAAAAGGTTCAGTTATAACACGAATTAATGAAGGCAAGTTCTGCACAGATATGTACGGTATCACATAGCTCTGTCGCCTATTACCTCAATTTGCCATTGCAAGTCCAGTACACACTGAAGCTCAGACTCTTGTTCTGTAGCCTGATTTATAAAACTTGTACAGTTTTCAAAGAAATCAATGGGACTAAGCAATATAATCAGTCCATGCATGCGTGAGCAAAGTAGCAGGGCATGTAGCAACGTTGCAGAACATGGCTTTGATTCAGAAATGTTCAACATTTGTATAATATGATTTGCTAGTGATCATCTGATGCACACAGTGGATAGAGCTGGTGTGAAGGTTGGCAGACACTGCAGTTGGAAGTGAGCTGAGTATAGCTGAGAAAACTAAGGGATGCAATTATATTTTGAATATTATAATTACCAATTCAAAGCATGCCATAGTAAACACCATGTTTCATTTGGTTTCATAAACGCGTATCTAATGGAAGCTAGCATTGAAATCTATAAATGATTTGTCACTCGGACCTGCATGAGTCTCCTAGAAGCTATGAACCAGTTTTGCAATTATGTGTACCGGGTTTAATGCCACAAGTTGTGTGCATACATGAATAAGTGATCTTCAATCAAATGGCTACGGTTTCCTTGAGTTTACTGGCACCTCCGTTATGACACTTTAAACCGCTTGAAAGCTTGACCTTAGATATTCTGGCCAATTAGAAGCTGCATTTGTATATTTTGAGTAAGATGTTTTAGTCTGGAGTATCTGTATTATATTCTTTACCAGTATGTGACGTTTTATGATTAATTCAAACACTATTGCAATGCATACCAAAACATAGGAAGCTATAGCGTGTTAAGGCATTGGAGTCAAGGGCATATCTGCTTGTATCCAAACAAGGAAGGCCTATTTAGCCTGGTCCTACCAAGAATCGAACTCACATTATCCTGTCATTTTTCCACATGTGAACTATTGGGCCATTGTGTCTCCCTAGATTATATTTGATAGGTCAGGTTTCTGCTAGCTATGAAACTACAACAGGCACAACAACTACGTTTTCAAGATTATACCAATAAACTGCTACAATTCGTTTTGTAATAAGCAATGTGTAAGTAGTGGTTATTATAAAAGTTTTTTCACATGTAAACTATTCTGGATATAGCTGAAGTTTTTTATGAAAGTGATGGTTATATGGGTTTTGTCATACATTTTATAGAAAAAAAGCAAGAAGAGAAAAAAGCGGCTGATGATCGAGCTCTTGATTATGAAATGTTGGAAGAACAAGTAAAAGTCTATGCTCGGTCATGCACTTCACCTTATCCATCGACCAATATTCATCGATTTGAAGTCCCAAATGACAAAGTATCATGGGATGTAAGTCTTAAACGCTGTAAAGTATCAATTAATTTATAACATTGAATCAGCTGTTAAATGTGTACGCCCAGAGATGTCAATAATTATTGCACCAACAGGTTAGTGTATTTACCATTTGTTCTAATTATGACTTCGAGTAAAAGTGGAGATGCATATCTGCTGGCAAACTATTGACTGACTGCTGTGGTAAAGACAGGTGGAGTTTGGAATATGTTAGAACAGTGTGAAATGCTGATATATCATATTGTAAACAGTATATTATTCATAAGGTAATTATCTCAATATGACAAAAAGGACCGAGACACCTGGAGAGGATTTGCCATATAACATATATAATTTTACATTGTTTGGACGGTGCACATATTCTGCTACAAGAAAATGTTTCAATGTGTATTTAGAGCCCTGAAGATTTTGACATTAAAGCCTTGTATTAAAGTTGAAAAAATTATAATCAGTACTAACAGCATTGTCACCAGGTAATAAAATGTAACTAGTAACTACTTGCTTGTGACATAAACATAGTCACTCATTTCCATAACAGTTTGCTATTCTTTGTTTTAGAAAGTTAATTGTAGTTTAATGTCTTATTGCTAATTAATTTTTACTATAAATGATAAAGTTTCCATGCATTATTGATATAATGATGTGTTCCGAACTAAATCTTGTGGTCTAACATATAGTCTATGTTTGGAAAGATAACTCAGTTATGACAGTAACTACCCCATATATACAGTAAGCACTCTTTTGTGAGTACTGCTTTTGATGTATATTGCACGAATAATAAAATAGAAAAGAAACTGGTAAGATCCAACCAAATAGCTAACACACACTCACACAGATATATATTGTTACGAATCTCTGGTCACACACTTAAGTAACAGAAAAGAAACAAAACCAGCAAGTCTGATTAAACTTAACAAAAAATTTAATTATTAAAGTGAAAAAAGAAAAATTTGAGAGGAACTTACAGTATAATGAAGTGAATCCAAATTAGTCCTTATAAAGTTCTATGAAAGTCCTAAACGAATTAACAGTCCCTTATAATTTTCAATGCCAGAAATGTACTGGTCCCCCAAGAACCGTGACATTGTCAAAATGGCATTTTCCATAATTCTTTCGAATAATGTATAACAGTCCCAGAATAATATTAACGTCCAAATAATGAGCACATTATATTTCCACTGGAACGTCCAAACAAATATTTTCCTCTCAAAAATGTACAACAAGAACACAATAAAGTGTGAATGACTTCAAAAATCGGAATGAATCTGAATGCTTATTTTGTCTCTTTATATACACTGTATATTGCGACTGTATTTTGCAATAGACCCCCCTGTTACAGCATACACTATTGATTTTGATGTACTAAGCATATTCACATGACCTCGTGCAACCAATGGAAAATCACATAATTATTCTCGAAACTTCAATATCCCATCAGTCACTGAGCAACTTCAAAATAGGCGCCATTTTAAAGTCTTATTATGACGATTATTATTATTATTAATTGTCAACACGTATGTAAACATTTTTGTTATACAACCTACGCAATTTGCGTTCTTAAAATGGAGCATAGGTCACATACACAACTTATAAAAAAAGATATTCTATACACATTACAGCAATAAAAAAGAATTATAAAAATTAGATAAAATCATGTACCAGGAGTTACTATATACATACATAATATACATACATACAAATAACAGTTATACTTCCTGTATTAAATAAAGAGATTTGTTTGTTCAATGTAAAAAAGCAACTTTATGACCAGCCATATCAAACTGATGTAGAAGTTAGATCACATGAAATACGTATTCAGTACAAACTCCAATAATTATAGGTTATTGCATTTGTATGGGAAAATATGAACGAATTTTTCGGATGGAAATACTGTTCGACCTTGGGAGTGCAATATATCCATCCGACAAAACGAGTTCATATTTTCCCATGCAAATGCAGTAACCTTTTTATTATATGCTCATTTTCTTGTTCTACCTAAGGCTTAATTATATAAACAAAAATACACTACAAGAAACAAAGTAACTGAATGTATGCCGTATTCCTAACTAAATTCACAAGTGCAGATTCATCATTACACAGAAAAAACATTATTAATGCTCACATAACTCCCACCAGATAAATTTAAACTTAGTTGCGCTCTAGACATAACTTTCGAAATAAAATGGCGTTTTGGTTTACTTAAAATTGAAATTTGGAGTCATATTGTGAATGAATGCGCATTGCAACAACTTTTCTATTTGATTTGGAATGAATAGATTTTGGTATTTGTGTCGATTCTACGAAATTTCGTGATTATGGACTGGATTTATATGTGACAATTCTACATGAAGTACATGGGATTTCAGCAGCGTGTTGGCATCTGCAAGTGTGTTTCTGTGTCATTGAATGTTTGAAATCATAATAGGGGAAAAATATGAAATCTTTCAACTGCAATTATCAAAAAGACGCTATGGAATATAATGTTTATTTCATTTTGAGTGCAGTAAGGAAGATGTAATTGCACTTGGAATATAGCTGAAATTACTGTACAAGTTCGAAATGTGTAATCAGGCTTGAGAGCCTATGACATGGCTAATGTAATTCGGATTTGCAGAACTAAGAAAGTACATTTTGAGGAAATTCAGTATGTAAAACTGTAAGTATATACGTTGCCATTCTTATTACCACCTAAACAAGACACTTTATGCCTTGTCCCTTGCATGTTATTTGTAAGGACCCTGTCTGGCGTCTATAGGTAGCCTAAATCCGAAACACTGTAACAGAAAAGTTAAAGCGGAATGTACCAAAGCAGCTGGTATGTGGCATTCCACAAAACTTCTGCTTTGGTTCATTCAGAGACAAATTTAATCAACCAAAACGCAAAGCGTCTACTATGTGAGTGTACATGATTGGTTTACAAAGTAGTTACTAATACACTATTGGGCACACGTGAGTGCAATATAAAGTGCACATGAGTGCAATATGGTAAAATATTTAACGATTCTGACTATGTAAATGTAACGGATAAAACAATGAGCATATAATAATAGTTACCTATATTACCGAATTATATATCATCTTTTGAATTTATAATATAATTTGTAAATTTTGAGACTATGAAGTTATATGTTATATAATTTAATTCAGTGGCAAGGTACTATTGTAACAGTATATTTATGATCCATGGTAAGAGTTCATTCCTAACAAGGCTGATCTCGGTGAAATAAACAACTAAGATGGTCAGAATAACATGCGTGTTTTGATTGTAGGTCGCGTAAACGAACATGGGAATTGACGGTACGATTGCCCTGGCATAAGCGCTCTAGTATTTGATTGGTTCAGATTGGTTCAATGAGATTTGAAGGTCAGGCCAGGACTGTATATTTGACGACCAAGCTGTTCTAAAAGAGAATAATATGATTCAAATCATTCTTGAAGTAATTCAAAATCAGAGATATTCCAAATGCAAAAGGACACTATAAAATGATGATACACACTACATCTTTATTCTTAATGCAGTTATGCTAGCTGTGTAAGATTAGTTGAAAGAAACTTGTGATTGGTTGATAATATATTATTTGGATCTAGCAAAGTGAATAATCATTGATTTAAACAGTCAGTACCTTGGGAGTATGTGATTATATTCAAGGCATTTGAATATCTAACTAAATTTTATCGGATTATGAGAAATGTTTGAGATCTTCAGTGATAGTTTACTTTCATGAGACTCCATTGAATCAAAAACATTTGGATTGATTAATTCTGTTGAATTCAGTGATTTTGCCACGATAGCACATAAGCACTCTACAAACTTCGTTCGGATTATCTTGGAACAGTTTACGGATTAGTGAGAAATTGATAGAACATTTCAGGATTATTACGTTTATTTGGATTATTAGGATTACATACTAGGAATTCCTACACCTTGAGTTATTTTTAATTCTTTCACTTTGTTTGATGTTATATTTTATTTAAATTAATTTATATTTTGGAAACGTGCATGCTTGTGTGTTTAGCTTGTTCTGTTTCTTAAGTTAAAACCCTTAGACGTAGCACCTCAATTAGTTATTTCTAATACGCAGCCATTTCTGGACTTCAAATGAAAATTGATGAAAAATACACAGAATCCATGTATGAGTCTACATTGATCTGAAAAGCTTAACAAGAATTTAATGTTGTAGTGTATGCAGCTTGCAGTATATAT
>JAECUM010022457.1:0-25561 GCA_016617855.1 Megalonaias nervosa | reverse complement strand
ATATATATATATATATATATATATATATATATAGTATGCTTCCCTTCGATATTCAGCCAAAGATTTGTGCTTGCTACATTACTTGCGTGAAATTCAAGACAAATGGATTCAATATGCGTGTAACGTTGACGAAGGAAAAAATGGAACACTTTTAATATAGATGGATGTAATTTAGGACACCCAAAGATTGACTTGAATTTCAGGGATGTATTTTCATGGATGTCCTAATTGTCTTCTTCAAGAAGACCAGAACAGCCCATTGTTAGAGTTCAGCGTGGGAGAGTGTTACGACCAAACATATCAACGACGCCAGAGCTTATGAAGTTAAGGATTCCAAGTGATAACAATTAAATATGAAAACCCGACTACGTTCAACGTTCAAAAACAGATCCAGAATTTAAACCTATCGTGGTGGACATCGAACCTTTAAATTCATGCGACGGCAAGTTTGTAGAACAAACAAATGCTACCAGTTTGTTTTACGAAGTGTACAAATCCCCAATACCTACGAAAGTTTGCCGTCCTATTTTAGTTCGTTATTTTGACGGAAAACTGACGCTTTCTTCATGCCGTACGAATCCGGAAACTTGTAATCAATACCACCCTTGTTATCTCGATGATCAAGAACAAGCCTTGACAAGGACGTGGGTGAATCTCGAACTGTTCTTGCTCCAGATACAGCCTATTAAAAGTATGCGAAGTTTGAAGCAAGAAGCTAGAAACTATACTTCTTGATGTATCACTCCATAAGACAAAAAAAAACTTCAAAGAGTGGCATCAATCCCTAAAAGATATGACAGTTGAACAAGTCGAACAAAACGAAGGAAGAAACTCGTTTGCACGCACTCAGATATGTTTCTGGGGAAAAGTTAACTGTAAGTCCTATATTACTAAAAAATGAATATTTGGTTGATAAAGGTTGATACTTTGAACTCATCCATGATACAGTAGAGCTCATCAAAGACATGGAAATGATACTCGAAGATTTGATTTTGATAAATTACCACGACATCGCAGAGTTAGCACTATATGACCATTATTGCGATGTCACCCGAACTGTTTACGTGACAGCCAATGACCATTTAAAACTGTATTCAGTCTCGGACCTTCAGGAGATCGAATCCTTTAGTTTGACACTGACAATAGCATTTATATAGATTGCCTTGGAAAGTATCATCCAAAACGTCGATTTAAGAATTTATTTATTTAACTGTACACTAGTGACTATCCAGAAGAGAAGTTTGGGTATCTAAAAATCGACCTGATACGTTTCCTTTTGTTTCAAGCAGATTAAACTGTCAAATGTGGGTAAGTTACAGCAAAATAGCGCCCTTTTGTGTGAAGTATTTATTTGCTAAATCTACATGTAATACATGCAAATGATGGTACAATACATAAACATAGGATTGGCAACATAAATAAGGTATAAAAGTCACATGTAACATTTAGATAGAACATAGAGAGTAATGCATGCAACGACATTACACAGAAGAGGTAAACATTACAGATTAGACAAATAAAGAAAGATATTTGATTAATCTTAGGACTGTCCATAAAGTCGTGGGATCTTAGCTGTATTTGAACATTTAAGAGCCAAAGACTTTAAGAATGGCATATGCAAAACTAAAATTAAAATAACAGGTTACAATAACGGTATACTTAAAATATTACAAATTATACACAAATAAAACGACACACGTGTCAACAGATAAAGAAAAAACCTTAAATGTGGAAGTTAATGGTTTAAAATCTTGATTCGAGTAGCTGTCATAGATTCATTATTTGCTGTGGGGAAGATGGACATTTTTATTTAACCAAATGGCAATAACCTGAAATTAATAATCCCTTCTTCAGTGTTATCATCTAGTTTGTTTAAATGAGACTTTGCTGCAGTTTTAAAATATTTTTGAATTATTACAAAATATTTATGAGGATATAATATTTATTCTTATGAAACGATAATTAGTGCCTTTAGTATCTTAATGGTGATGATTTGCTATTCTAAGGAAATGACTAATATTGTAGGACTACATGTTATCCTAAATTTTGCATACGTAGCTTGCCTAAAGGGCTTTTCTGTTTCACAAAATTATCATTCCAACATTTGTAAAAACAGACTGAGGAATAATAGATTTTTCTTAATTTCTTTTGATTAAATGTAATTGCTGATTTTGAGCAATTTGAAGTCCAGTTTTTATATATTGAGTGAGTACAGAACACCATGAGAAACCAAAAATAATCTAAATGATATTCAATCAATGCCAATTTTTCCAAAGATTGTTTCTTCAAATATAACCTTGTCTATAAACAAAGTTAATCATATTGTAAACTTTCTTGACAATACCATTGATCTTGCCTCTCCAAAGATTGATAGATAATACCTATTGATTGAATAGATTTTGTGACTTAATGACATCGTCATTTCTTTCAAAATTGCAAACGTTGACACTTTTAAGTGCGCATCTTGAATAAAAAAGTATACATTCTATTTCACAATGACGAAATGATACTTCATTATCATCTAATTAGTGATTGCGTGTTTCAAATTCGTTAACCAGTCTTTGAGAAGTAAAATAAGTATCTTTATTCAAAAGAGTAAAGTGCTACCGTCAGCATAAGTAATTTTCAGTCAGTAATTACTCTTATGTTATATATGTGGCAAAGGAATCAAAGGGGCTAGGGGATAGTACACTCGGGTATCTTACAGGTTGCAGGAATGAGTACTGACAGTCTTACATTTGCTTTGATACACTGGATTCTGTTCGAAAAGTATATGTTACTTGGTGGGATTGGTGTTTGTTCTCTAGAAAATGATCAATACGATGTTATTGCCCCGATCAATTAAAGATCTGGATTCTATTTGATATCTAGAGGATGATCGATCAAGCTGTTATTGTCAAGATCGAGTAAATAGTAAACACCGTGGTCGATCATCCTTTAGTAAATAATAAAATAAAATACGACATTAATGGATGGAACAACAGAGATCTCAGCAAAAATATAGAATAGAACAAGAGCCCCCGTATGTAAAATATAAGAGTTTAATCAATCATACAAACAAATGAAAATGAACATGATACTTGAATGATACACTTTCTCATAGATATACAATTACTAAGTTTATAAAAATGCAATTAGCCATTCTGTTTATATCGATAAGACAAATTGCATCATGACGTCGATTGAACGACCAAACTCAAACTGCCCAGGATGTCTGCAAAACCCGATTACTTGCCGGTCTTTCGAAATTCAATGTTGGTGATAGGTTAAAGTCGACGTATAACGTTTCCTCTTTACTCTCTCCAGCCTCCTGGCTGGTCATTAACAGCAAGTTTTTCCTCTCTTTGTATGGATACGTATATGAAGCAATTTTCCATTTCAAAAATAATATAGGCCACCTAAATATTTGTCAGGTATTTTTCTTCTGGGTTGAACAATACTCACTCTTATATCGTCATATCATAATTCATCAGAAACTACGGCTAATATGGATCAGTTCGCAGCCTGATAGCTGATACACAAACTCCAGGTCATGAAGCTTAATGTCTTTCCTTAGCGGTTATTTGGTATCCGTAGTTGAACTATGACATAAGCTAAACCTCTTAATAAACCATTTATACGCTCTGCTGTGGTTCATAAATCACACAATTCGCATCTTAATTATACAAATAAATTAACGAAATTCACTTCATTTCTTAACTACGATATTTTGCTAACTAAGAATTCATTGACTTCATTGGCATAACATTTCCAGAAATAGTAATATCAATTCCTAGCCAACTTAATTCATATCATTTGAGAAAGATAAATGCACACAATTCTCTCAAATTCGTATTGAAAGTAATGAGTGAAATTTCTAGAATAAACGAGTCAAAGAGTAATGAAGACAAATGAATGCAAACAGTTATCTTCCGAGCTCATCAAAGGAAAATCGATGTATGAATTCAAAACAAATAAATTCAAACAGATAATTACGAACATATCCCTTCAATTGCATGAGACTGAGACAATTAGCTTGTGCCTTCTGAGACTCGTTCGCTTCTACGTAGCAGAGCGCAAGAGGAACACACGTTAGTTTCTCCCATTCTCGTATGTGCATAGTATTTTACGGGGTTGAACACCGGTACAGAATAGCTCAATCCTGCCTCACACGTGACTATTATCCTGACTCATGGACGATTTGGACCTCATCACTTGAACATGCGGGATAAGCATTTTTTGTAACGCCTTTAAGCACCCAAATGATACCTTAAAGCACCCAAACTAGTACTTTTTGAAGTTAAATGTTTTACAAATTAGCACGGATTGACCCTAGCTACAATTACGACTTCTTTAGTCCATCTTGAATCCAATAAGCCATTGTTTTAAATGATAATTTTTTAAAATAAAGTTATATTGTCATTATTATTTTATAGGTGAATCAATTGTAGATCTTTACTGAATCAAGGATTATTTAAATATGTTTGTCTGTCGCGATTAATCTTATGGATTAAAGTGAACTTTATTTTTGGTCTTTACATTGCCTTAGCAATTTCAACCACTCCTGTTTGAAAGCGAAAATGTACTTAAACTTCTCTAAAAGTTTACACAGAATTTTTCAATTTAAACCTAACTCTTTTGCGTCATATTTTAGGGTAAGAAAATTTTCAGTGGGAGTTCTGCCATTTAAAAGTTACAGCAGTATTCACAGTACACCACTTTTACTTCGGTCTTCCTATTTTGTACAAAACTGTGAGAGAAGAATCCATCAATATGATTCAGTGTAGTATAGGAATCTTCCATCTTCGAAATCAAACATTTACCTCAGACACTCTGCACAACCTTCCGTGGTACTCAAAATATTCGAACCCTCAGGTGGAAATTTCCTATCATAAACCGAAACAAATTATAGATTATATTATTCCAGGCGTCATGTTTATAAGGAGGGACAGCTAGTATGATTTTAGCACCGTGCCACGTGCGTATTCTTGGCCAATGCAAGGGAAACAACACTGCTTCTCACGGAATATATATTGAAAAGGTTTTAACTTTTTTAACGACGAGAGCAGTTTTTAATTCGTTTCAAGTTGTTAGATTGGCTTTAAAATGGATTTACACTTTTGCGTATTTTTGGTGTAAAGGACTTTTCGTAATGATTATACATTTGTGTTTGGTTCCTGAAATTTTCCAAAATCGAGAAGAAAGGGTACGCTATTTCCAATTGTTATAGAATGCAAAGTAACCAACAGAATCCAGACAGGTCAATGCCAAATGTTATTATTTCGAAGAGATCGCTGTCACTGTAATGTATTGAAAGCGATATATTTGTTTGGTCAAACAAATCACAGAGTAAATGTATTATGGAGAATTATGAACCAGTCATTTCTAAAGGTTCTATATCACCTATTAGTAATTATATTAGTGATTCTGTTAATCCTACCCCTTTTGAAACTTTACGGGACACGGGAGATTCTCAATGTCTGTAGTTATCAAGTACATTGCCTTTTTCTGAGAAGTCCTTTTCTAATGAAAGTGTTCCCATTCAGGGAGCACAGTGCGTCTTTGTTAATGTTCCTCTCCATTGTGTAAATTTTTCGTCAGACTTAGTCTCAGGACCCGTAACAGTCGGAACAGTGATGTCTTTACCCATCGGGGTATTTATTTATTGCCAGTGTTACGACTCTATGGTCACAAACTTAAATTAAAGAAAAGAAGCAAATCCAACAAATTTTGTAAAACTTAACAAAAAATTTAATTATTAAAGTAATAAATGAAACATGTGAGAGGAACTTACAGTATAATGAAGCGAATCCAATTTTAGTCCTTATAAAGGCCCAAGGAAGTCCTAAACGAAAGAAAAATCCCTTATATTTTCAACACCGGAAATGCAGTGGTCCTCCAAGAACCGTGACGTCATCAAGATGGCGTTGTCTAGAATTCTTTTGGATAATTTATAACAGTTCCAGAATAATATTAGAGTCCAAATAATGAGCACTTTCAATTCAATCACCACTGAACAGTCCAAACAAATGTTTAGTTGTTTGTTTTTTTCCTCTCGAACAATATCAAAGTATAACATTAAAAGGTCTGCAGACTTTATCAAGAATATAAAAAGTGTAAATGACTCCAGAAATCGGAATGAAACTGAATGCTTAATTTTCTCCTTATATACACCGTATATTGCGACTCTAGTTTCCCCCCTCCACCCCCCATCCCATGTGACAACATACACTATTGATTTACGACAAACTACGTATATCTACATGACGTTGCGCAACAAATGGGAATCCACAGAATTCTTCTTGAAACTTCCATCTCCCATCAGTCACTGAGAAACCACGCCATAGACGCCATTTGAAGTCTTATTTTTACGATTATTATTACTAATTGTCAACACCTACGTAAACATCTATTTCTAGATATAATGTAAGTGACTTAAATGACTTTCATTAATATTGCTGAGATGTTAATATATTAAAGGAATATGTCCATAGAGATTGTCAGGTTAATCATGCAGTTAATTTGGTTGTACGTGTTTCATACAAAGAGGATTTATGTTTTGGAATTCAATAGTACTCTAGTGACGTTGGTGTAACCAATCTTCGTAATTCAGAAATATTGAATGATCTGACCAGACATTTTCATATCTGCAGATACAAAAAAGAGCGAACTAAAACAGCTATGAGCATTTGTTTCGAGATGTACTAACACGAACAAAAAAAAATCTACCATGACACTGAAATTCTTGATTCCATACCTGTTGCTGGAGAATGGATTTATAGAACCAAGTAAATGAGACTGGAGTTCATAGTGTATTTTTCTGCAGAAATCAGATAATACTTTTCGCATGTGCACCGACTATAGAAAGGTGAATAGTGGAATTCAGTTGAAACTTTTGGACATTTGATAGAACGTTTAGGACTATTTGGTATTTAATTCACAATACTATAAGTGCGTTTGAAATTTTCACTTTGTATTGTTGGAAAATAAAGCATTTGTTGAATTTTACAAAACTTGTTGTTTTTCGCTCTTTAATGTTAGTTAGTTTAAGAGCAAGATTTATAACACTATGTAGCAATTCGAAAGATTACATTTTTCTGAAAACTAAGCCACCTGTAGACAAGTCGCAACAGAATAGTCTTCTTGCAAACGGAAATATTGTATCTTAGGTTTGCTAAATTATAGTAGAGCACGTAATCTACTCTGCCCAAATATTCAAGTTTAAATAATAAATGTGTTTTCATACAATGATTTTGATACCATCATGTTGAAAACTAAATCTTCTATAAATCAAATTTATAATTCAGTTGTATGCGCTAGTAATGTGCTTCGCCAGGAAATAATGAATTTTCCTTGTTTGCAGCTCAGGATCCCTGCAGTATACAGTCTCTTCCCTGATCTAATAACACACTGTATCCTGGACTATAGTTACAGTGGAATCTAATAATCAGACTTCTACCCATTATTCCTTAACGAATAGAGAGGATTATACACTTTATATTCAATATATTCTAATGTGGAACTTTACTAAATCAATCTAGACAGTTGTATACTATATTTCTGTTTAAACATGATTTTATTTAGGAGAATCGTTTCTTACTTAATGTCTTAATATGTCAGATTACACCAATCTTTTGTACCCAATTCAGGACATACCACGTGAGGGTGACAGTTTTCAGCGTTAAGAAACATTGATATCGACAACATCTGTGCTACGCTCATTTACCACACCAGAAATGCTGATGGAAATTATTTTACTTTGAAATACAATGCTAACACTGCAATTGTGAGTAATCTATATCTGAACGGTTTGTCAGACTATGTTTTAGATATGAACAAGGAGTTGACAATATGCTTAAAGGTATCATCTTTACAATTAAATAGTCAGCACACAATGTACATACCTATAATGTTTCTGAGACCCTTTAAAATTCCACAGACTCTATTTATTCCGGAACCCAATTATATAGATTGGACTGACGCTGCACTTCAACTCATTGCTCAAGACCTATTCCAAATGCAGTGAAAGTAACCATGACAGCGATCGAGGTATATTTCAGGACTGCTGCACCCCAGGCCAATCTTTCATAGCATTAATTGATGATATAACGTTTACATTAACTGGAGATCAAATGAAACTTGCCCCCATTAGGAATTCAGATATGGAAGTTAGTGGTTCCGCACCAAATCAATCTGGGGAAATTATTCAGAAATTCCAGCTAGGTAGTCCATTCAGTACAGGCCCCCATCATCAAGTGAAATCTGAGCCAGGTAGAGAAAAGGGATGACAGCAGCCCTAACAAGATATGCATGCTGATAACAAATTGCTCCACGAGAAAATCACACAGCTGGAAGCTCCTTCAGAAAACTCTCATATGCTGACATGAGTTGCTGAGGACAGTGATAAAAATGTAACAGTCATAATGCGGGAAAATAAATCCCTGCATCAGAAAATGGAAAAGGAAGCCCAAGAAACTAAATTATACAAACGTGAATGTTTGAAAGTAATATGCCAGTCAGCAGAAGGCAGATATAACAAGCTTGCAGAACAACTTTCTAATATCAAGATTAAGTCCGAATTGCTGCAACAAAGACACAAAATCATAAAAGCTGACCTCGGCAACTCAACAAGTGGCTGACCAATCGTTTAAGAGACAAACAGTAAGCTCAAGGATAAAGTAACGAACCTAAAAAAGACAAAAATAATCTTCTGTGAGAAATATCTGTAATAAAATATGATTCTGATACCATTGATCCTGAAGTTTTTCTTCTCAATAATGGAAAACGTAACAAACTTGAGAACTGAAATTGTAAGTTTGGTGAAAGAAGAATCTGAAACGCGCAGGACAAAGGTAATGCAAAAAAAAGGAAATGTTCACAGCTGTTGATGGCATCCGCAAGTCAGTTATAGTAGAGACTCAAGATCAACAGTAATGTGGAGAAATGTGTCAAAATGAAACCATGTTGAAAGCTACCAGCTCTAGAAAAGCAAATGAAAAGTCGTCTTCACTTTTAAAGCATTCCCTCAAAGGAGATCATACAACTGATTTTTTGGAGATCAGGTCACAAAAATGTTGTGAATGTTTATAATCACTGTTCCAAAATTAACAAGAAACTCTTTACTCTTCAGGTGCCAGGGAAATAGAATAAGGACTCAGACGAACTCAATTTACTATTATCATCTAAATCCATTAATATCAACATCCTTCTTTTAATAGAAACAATGATAAATGACAGTCATGCAAATGACTTGTTTATTGATGGAAATGGTACACCAATCAGACGTTAAAAATTTAATGGTTTGGAGGCCTTCAAGTTTATGTATGAAACTGGCTAATCGGTTGAAGGGAGAAATGATACAGAATCAGATGAAATTGAAGGAACGTGGATACAGGTAAACCAATCAAATACGAAGCCATTTCAAGTGGGCTTTATTGATAGATTACCTTCTGCGAATGGAATGAGCTTTTCAAAGAGCAACTAGATAAAGTGATTGATGTTCAAGGCAAAGCATGCATTTTACCTGTTTTCAACATATTCAACAACACTCTTATGAATAATCGGATTTCGCAGAAATTGATTGTATTTCATATCAACATTTGGTCTAGCTGAACAACAAATTGCATATTTACTCACATGTATATTGACGCAACGATACGGTGGTCACAATATCATTCAGTACTTTTCAAGATTGCATCATTTATATTTAAAATTGCCTCCATATTGGAATTTCATCGAGATTCGAACCCGGATTCTATTAGGACTGTTTAGTGATAGGACTTGTATTTTTAAATCTTAGAATTAAATGTTGGATGATTTTCAGAAACCGTAAGTCCTATTTCAGATTTTTACATTGTTTTCTAGGGAAATAACTTATTTTGTTAAAATATACAAAGCTTGTTGGCTTCACTCTTTTCTCTTGTTATTTTAGTACGAGCCTACACGTAACAATAGCATGCCCATACGATGATAAAATACGTACAAGCATGGTGTCTTTGGAATAATTTAGTATGCCCATACGATGATAAATTAAGTACTAGCATGGTGTCTTTTGAAATGATATGGTATACCCATACGATGACAAATGAGTTACTTGGATTGTGTCTTTGGACTAATATAGTCTACCCATAGGATGTTAAATAAATTATTAGCTTAATGTTTTTTGAATGATATAGTATACCCATGCGATTATAAATGAATTACTAGCATGTCTTTTGAATGATACAGTATGCCCATAAGATGACAAATTAAGTACTAGCATGACGTCTTTTTAACTTAAGAGCTTATCTGAAAACTCGACTTAACATTCTTTATAACTACAGTTTGGTTCTTTACTTGTTCGCTTCTTGTTAAATCAACAGATTTACAGTAACATTAAATATTTTATCAGACATATTCAACAGCGGAACTTAATAGCAATTATGAAAATTATGTTTCATATATATATATATATATATATATATATATATATATATATATATATATATATATATATATATATATATATATTTATGTATATGTAATTAAATTGCTTGTGTGTTAGTTTTAAAATTCTTTTTTATTTTATTTTTGTTTCATTACATTTTATTGTAATGATTATTGCAGGGATTCGAAATTCTTTTTCAGTAATTCTGTTTATCTAAGACGTAAAACGTATTACATTTGCAATATTTTTAGTTTACCTTGGTCCGCGGTAGTGTAAGCGCTACGCTAAAACGATTGGCTATTGCCAAGGTCATTTCGTCTAGTCTGGATAAACAATGTGTTATTTTTAAATTTGTTTCAGAGTGATAGTAGATAGGGGTTCTTCCTACGTAACGAATTGCATTTTTCTTATTGCGTGTTTCAAGTGTTAGGAGACCTCGTAGTCTGTCTCGCGAGAACGGGATGATAATTAGGGTAGATATAATGCTCTTCCCGAGAGCTTATCAGTTAGTTGTATTCTTGATACCTAGAAGGCCGGATAGGTTTTTTTTACTGTTGAAACCAGTTTGTTTTTTAAATTCATTTGTTTTTGCAATTTAGTAATTGATTCTCTTGAAAACCAAATGAGTGTACTGTTTTATAAATTCTGGGAGAAAGAAATTCAGTGGAAATTTATTCTGGAATTATTCGGAAACATAAACTGTGATTCAATTGAGGGATTGTTGCTAGTTGTACATGGACCACATCTGACGTCATCGCCTTCCATATTTGAACGTCGTCGAGATTCGAACTTGGATTCTAATAGAACCATTTAGTGATAGGACTTGTATTTTTCATTCTTAGGATTCAATTTTGGATTATATTCACAAACCGTAAGTCCTATTTTCCAATTTTTACATTGTTTTCTAGGTAAATAAATTATTTTGCTAAAATATACAAAGCTTGTTGAAACAGAGAGAGAAAGGGGGTAAAATCAGTTTATTGGTGCGTTTCAAAGAGCTCTGAAAGCGACAGCTTTATACATATTTAGTTAACCATAGCTGTTATTTTGTGAAGAATACATAAATATATATTGGTGACTTATGGAGTATAAACTGTGTAAATTCATCGCGCCAAACTATTTTGATCAGGATATAATTAATAAAAGTGACTTTGGTGAGTTCCTAATATAGTGCAATGATATAACTGTACAATTATAAAAGAGTTGAATAACAAGACTTGAATCATTTTCTATGAATCTTATTTAATTTAACATTTTATGATCATTATGAGAGGTATCGTTAATGGAAATGTGTGAGTGTGTGCATTATTCGTGTTATGTATGAATAAATGTAATATTATTCGTGTACTTCTGTCGTTGCTTGTCTTCGTCTTTTAAGTGACTATCGCCTGTCCTAAACATTCGCTGTCCCCTATCTTAAGTATTTGACTAAATGTGATGGAGTCACCCCTCTATATATTTTCTAATTTATACAAAACTAGCTTCAGACAGTTTTTCACAATTACATACCCTGATACAGAAGTTTACCTTAGCAATCAATTTTTGATCATTTAACATATTGGAGGCACTAGAACTAATCTTATTTGATGTTACAAAACTGGCTCATCTAAATTTAGCAAAATAATTCTTCCCTAAGAAGAATTTAACCTTGATAAAATGCCTTTATGAAACATGATTACAATTCCCATTTTCCTCTATTGATACATTAAATTGGTCAAAACATGAAAATATTTCTGTCTGTACTGTATATAGATCCATTGTAGCTGTCAGTCAAAATCAATCAATTAGATCACAGATGCATACAATTGTATTGAACATAATGGTTCTTATTTAAGATTATCAGTTTATTATCAACTTATTTCTATAATTAGACAACTATAAAAATAATTAAATTAATATTAAAAAAGAAATATCATTGTATTCTTAAGAAAAAAAAATCTCGTAACACTAAAGTTATTACGTCCTTTCTTTCATCTTCATTGTATTCAAAAACATGATCAAGAAAGTTTAGAAACTGGTCAGTTATAAATTGCTATAATTTACTTTCTGTCGAAATGCAGAAACTACAACAATTACTATTAGTAGATATTATCTAACCAGTCAAAATTATATCAAAATAAAATATAACAAAGAATTCGATAATTATGAAATAACCCCTCCAGCTACCTGACATTTGAAGGAAGGGGACACACCATTACTGCATATTAGAAATATAGCAACCTCATTATATATAACAGTATTAACAAGACTTCGCATGCTGATATATTTTGCCTACATTGCGGCTGCATAAAACACTTAACAGCTACTGGAAGAAAATGCAAACTATTAAAGGTTGTGTACATATGTCCTTGGAAATGAATGGAGTTATCAAATGTGACGAGTAGGAATGCGACTAAATGCAACGAGTTGTAATCAGTCGCCAAAGAGTAAAATTAGGTCAATGTGACTTGCTTTTTCTGGTGCCGAGTAGTCCGATAAATGTATGTATACGGTTTCATCACTCTACATGAAGTTTCACAGAATATTTCGAACTAGATGCTACAGAATCTTGAGTTTCACAGAGAATGGAACAATAAAAACGACGCCTGTATCTCGTGTTTCCCAGGAAAGAATAAACCAACGCCTGTATCGTATGTGTTTCCTACGCAAAAACATAAAAAGACTGTGTATCACGTGTGTCTCCCAGAAAAAAAGAACCATTACTACACATCACTCAATGGGACTTTAGAAAAACGTATTGTCAAAAAATATATTGAATCGCAACAAATGCATATAATAAATATTTACGAGACTTAAGGCTCCGTACAGAGCAATGTATTACATTTCTCGCTAATTTGAACGAGTCTTGCCATTATTTGGCGAGACTTTGTGTCATGTATATTTAATTCAAATTGTGTGCTAAACATTTCTTGCTTCTAAGTTAAATGGTGTTTAAAACAATGTTTACATAGTTAAAATTTTGTCATTGTCTGTAAGCTGAAATTAGGATGTTTATATAGAATTTGAGTTTGGAACATTATAGTCTAATTTACAATTATACGGAAGTTTCAGTGGTAATAACTCACATCTAGGTCAAGTGAAAATGTGTATAAATAGGAATTGGATAAACATGTTATTCATTCCTATTTTTGATCAATCTCGGTGAATCCATCTACGATCAGAACATTAGAGTTGTGTTATTTTAAATATTGATTGGAATTGCTAAAGTGCTCATTGACATTGGATTAATACACTACTTTGGAATTATTGTGAACTCATTCCAAGACATTCTGGATTGCATCATTGCTGTACATCAGGACATTCAGAACTATTTGAATTTGTTCTGAACATTATATTTTTGTGTACTTGTGATATGACATTTATGATTATTTGGTATTTAACTCAGAATGCTGAAAGTGTATTTTCATTGTGGATTGTAGAGAAATAAATTGCTTATTAATTTTACTTAAATTGTTGATTTAGCTTCTTTCTGTTATTTATTTTAAGACTTAGAGACGTAAAAAGTTATATAATAGATACACTAATATTAAATTAAATCCCTTCGTACATTACACTAGTATAACTACTTGCTTAATCTATATCATTATATCTTAGATACTTATTCAACGTACCCACATTTGACACCTACAGCCTTTTGTTGGCTCAACAGGCGATTCCTTACACATAATGTTGTATATTGTCAGTAAATTTACTTGTTGTTTCAATAGAGAAAGCCGGTACAAAATTTAATATAATAATATAAGTAACAGAAATGAAATGATCGTCTTTTCAGCAGATACCGGGCTACTATGGGTATTGCTAACTTGAACATAAAACCATATACTTAACCACCGCTCACCCCCCCCCCCATTCTTGTGAAGAGTGTTATACTCTGGAATCTTTGAAATGACGCTCTGTTGCGCCAATATTCACCACTTTCTATGCCACGATATATCGAATTTTTAAAATTAATTTAAAAGCGATTTTTACCTTAATAAACTTTTATATAGGACAGTGTCTTACGATATTCATTTTCTGAGCATTTTTTGACATATGCGGTTCTATTTATTTTCAGTGAATACAAAGTATTAAGAAGCCTGCCGTCTTCTTTAGTGATCTAAGATCTCTAGCTTGTTTATGTCGTGTTGTAAATGGGTTTTATGTCCTACCCTATAATAAGACAACTATTTCTGTACTTAAACAACGAAGCCTGCTGTATCAAAAATTACAATGAGTTGTACGGTTTCGTACACAAATATAGGAGGCACTCCCATCTTCAGGGAGTTTTCTTTCCATAAATAATTATACACCTTGTCCATAACGACATTTGCTAGACATGCGAAGCAGTTTCCCGTCTGTTCTGTTCTTTTCCGTGCATCTATTATGCCAAGGAAACTATAACAGCACTGTTTATGAATATCAGAAGCAAAAGGTAATCGGGACCTCAGATAATAAAGAAATTACGCAATATTATTATTTTGAGAATGGAACGTCCTATTCTAAACAAATGTTCCCGGGTAATGATCATTTTCTTCTCCAATTTCTATACAAAGAATTGGGGTGGAAATCGAGATGGCATTGAGAGAAAGAGAAAGAGAGACAGACAGAGAGTCACAGAGAGAGAGAGAGAGAGAGAGAGAGAGAGAGAGAGAGAGAGAGAGCTGATTTCACTTTAAAAGGAACGACAAAACATTTATTGAAAACTTTAAACTATGAAGGCGTTTAAATATATAGGTTTGCACTGAATGAAAAACAACTTAATGTAAACGCTAGATGAACTGTAAATAGAAGTGAGTGTCAACATGAAATGGCTTGGTCCCGCTAGGTTTTTGCAATGCACACCATTTGGTGGAGTAATGATAGAACTGTAAAAAGGTAAAATAACATCGCCCACCTTTACTTCTGACAACACACAAAAAGAATGACCAAATGTTCTTCCGTAAAATCACCAGGTAAACTGGAATGTTTGTATCAATATTAATACTAGAATTACTTTTAAAAAAGCAATGAGAAAAGTGTCACATTCGACTTGAAACCGGTCTTAATAATTCGCACACATGGGTAAGTCGATCATTAAAATATGCCCTGTTTTGTGGACCTCACAGGACCTTTCGGAACGTGAATATCTTACAATTATTTCACGTTTAGTCGACTTCAAGTTGATGTTTTACTTTTGCATACTTACACGTCTGTAGGTAATATAAACGAAGCGAAATCTCCTCCGCAATGTTTAGTAGAGAGAAAATAGTTCATTTATCTATTGAACTTCGACTCAAAATAAGAAAGGCATTTGACTGATTTTCATTTGTGCGAGCTTTCAAATTTGTACATTAAATAATGGTATTAAAAATAACTTCATTACATACATATTTAGTTTAAAAGAATCAGTTTTCCGGACGTGTTTGATAGTTGCATTATTCAAATAAGTATGATCTAAATTACACCATTTGTTTTTCTTTGGGGGGGGGGGGCGGGGTGTTGTTGTTGTTGTTTTTAATTTGTACATTTATGTTTGTGACAAACAATTTGAAATTGGTAGAAAATCATACCTCCTGTCGAAATTACTTTTTGCCAAAATAAAATATTTTCATACATCATTTTCTATAGTCCTAAATATGTACCATTTCGTTTCACACAGTGCATACTTTGAGATTACATTAATTGATTTCAAAACATATATGGCCGATGTAAATATCTCTTTTGAGAACAGAAATAAAATTTGTGAACGTATTAACTGCGAACCTCACAAGACATATTAAAATGTAACTGCTTGTGAATTATTTGCAGCATTGTAAAAATTCATAGAACGTATTCTATCACTTTCAGTAACTTGTGTCGGTGACACTTTAACATATTCTGGCTTTTATCTTTGACCGTCACTCAAGCCGTGGGAAAGGAATGCACTTTGTACTGGTTTCAAATAATTAACCATGCATCCATCTACACTTGCAGAGAAGGTCTACGGTTTGCAAAATTAAAATGTCAAAATATCAAAATTATTTAGCCAGTGGCGTATCTGCCTTTACACAGAAATGTGCCTGCCTTCACATATTTATTCCTGAGAGAGAGAGAGAGAGAGAGAGAGAGAGAGAGAGAGAGAGAGAGAGAGATTCTACGTTAAAAGCATGAGTGCAGAAATGGTCTGCAAACGAACAAGAAGACAAAGGCAACGATCAAATGTATCCAAGATAAGAGTTTTTCGTTTGATGGTGCCAAGTCTACCATATAAGTAAGGCTGGCTGGTTACCTACTTGTCACATTGGGGAATAGTGGTTGCAGCCATCAGAAACACAGAGATATGATTTAGCTGCGAACATGAGTGACGACATTAGAGTTTTTGTTAAGCGCACTGTTGGAGCCCTTGTTAATGTGCATGCAAGTAAGATTCTTGAAGTCTGAATGATGATCGAAACTTTTACATTTTATTATTCTGCTATAAGATTGTAAACATTTTCCGATGACTTAGCCGCAGAGAAAAATACATACCTTGAACTGGAAAGACATACAAGGTTTTCATTCGCTTTCAAAAGCCATATGAATTAAACGTGCAGTTGTTCAATTTTTAAATAGCATCGGTAACTGTTCATACACTTGATCTCTCAATTCAGACTTGCGATCTTAAAGCTGGTAAAGTTCTGTCTGCATTTCAAAGGCTTGAAGTTTTAATTACCATTGTTGTCGACAAATATATCCTGTAAAATACTCTAGTTTTCTCATAATTTCCACATGATGCTGACGATGACCTCGTTGAAACGGTTACTTCGGATTGAGAGAGCTTATCTTTTAGTATGGGATACTCTGTAATAGTTACCAGTTTGTATTGCAATAGAAATGCATCGTGCCAATCGGTAAAACAGCAGGACTAGCCCATCGCGCAGAAACACAAAGATCTGTGTATCTTCTATTCATGGATCATATGATTGAATAACTTAGATACAGACTCCTTGGAGCAACAGAAAGGTCATCTGCCCAAGATTTGATCTAACCAAAGATCTAGACATGTGCAACAGGGATCTTCGGTATAATATTTTGATTAACGTTCGTTTAATTTAATATAAGGACGGTATTTATTAGACACATGTCTGTAAATTATTGACAATCGTTTTTTGTGGGCAAGGATATAAGAAACAATGAAGGAAACTAAAGATATTGAGATATGTAAACACATTAGAATACCGACGTGAAAAGAGCTTGATTACAGAGTGGCACAACATCTGTTCAGTAACATTCGTACAATACCTTACACGAAATAAACCTCGAAATGTAGAAACTATAAGAATAAGAAAAACAATTTTTTCAGAATATAGCCTCTATAAACAAAGAAACATTTGTCACAAAATGCATAATGAATCGCCAAATCATGCATACAAATTTTAGTATACCTCACCCCACCCCGCCCCCGTAATACTCGGCTAAGATAAGTACTTGAATTTGTTTGTTACCCAAGCTATTGCCTTGTTAGGTATAGGATTAAACATAATCCGAATGACAAAGACAACCTTTTCCTGTGGAGCCATCTAAGCGGCAGATGAATAAGCATACTGATAAATATGGGGAAGCAAATGCGTAATACACAGTAAATATGAAGAAGGATATGCGTAATACACAGTTAAATATGGGGAAGTATATATGGGTAACACACAGTAAATATGGGGAAGTATATATGGGTAACACACAGTAAATATGGGGAAGTATATATGGGTAACACACAGTAAATATGGGGAAGTATATGCGTAATACACGGTTAAAAATGGGGAAGTATATGCATAATACACAGTAAACATGGGAAAGCATACTAATTATGCATGTTAAAAATACAAAGAGAATTCTACGCAGGTGATCATTATATTCGCAATTTGGAGAAAATAATAATTATAATTTCTTTCTTCTTTTTAAAGCACTGGAAGCGATTAAAATGAATGTATTCAGTTGAACACTTTGTATAAAAGGAACAGGAATGTAAGACTGTATAAGTAAAATGAAATCCCCGATTTATCAAACAAGCAACGAAATGCAGAAGTAAAGTGATTGAG
Organism: Megalonaias nervosa; assembly: GCA_016617855.1. Classification (NCBI taxonomy): domain Eukaryota; kingdom Metazoa; phylum Mollusca; class Bivalvia; order Unionida; family Unionidae; genus Megalonaias; species Megalonaias nervosa. The sequence continues at coordinate 7,144 of JAECUM010022457.1, read as the reverse complement.
AGTATCCATGGATACTCTAAAAGTTATATCCTTTACTGTATATATGGAATATGAAACGACACAGCGCCGAGTCTCCAGTAAAATAAAAATCACTGGAGAAATAAGTTTAACAAAGCTGCATCCTATGTCTGTGTCAAGATAGTATTGTAAAATTGTGCCAATAAATATCGACATTTACATAGATGTATCAGAACTAATGGTTATACTTTTTATCATGTGAATCTTGGAACTCTAATTTTAAGATCTGGTGTGTCTAACGCACAAATGCCACTGTCTTTTGCTAATAGTCCAAGTTTTTCCACCGAGCCTATTTGAAGTTTGGAAATTCTACTCTAGGATTTTATTTCCCTAGCCAGAACCCAGAAATTCTAGAACTATATTTCCTTGTGAAACATTTCTCTTTATTCATATCTCCAGTTGTAAAAGTCGCTAAGAGGATTAGTTTTCTTCATAGAGTAGAATCTCTCCAAAGGGGAAATTGTACTTCAGATTCAAATACACCGACCCCACCACCATCAATACCGCTACCGCATCAAGTTTTGTTTACCTTGAGACTTATCGCCATGTTGTTATAAAAATATTATGTCCAATGGCAGTGTTAGGTTTGATCTCAAAGAAGCTGCATATCCAGTATTTTGTTACTCAGTCATAATTGTAGAAAATCAATCCTTGAGCGAATTTTCCCCCGGGGAGAGGTGGAATAAACTTAAGAACAGTTTTTCTCCTGGATAAAAAAAAAGTGTAGACAAAAATCTCCTGGAGGCGGGATGTGTCCTCTAGGGCCATTTTCGGTCTGTGTTTAGACGTATGGGGCGTGTAATCGCTCATGACTATTTTCCCTGTAGAAAAAATGTTCTTGGATAGTTGTAACCCAGATAACAATGGAGAAAGGCTGCTCTTGGAAAAAAACATTGTCTCTGCGTGTCAGAATAGGCAATAAAACTGCATACATCTCTAAACAAAACTGATTTCCTGATCAAACAATGGCCAAGATCTCATTGTTTGAAAACAATTTACACCAGTGTAAAACAATCAACACCAGTATAAACAATTAACACCAGTATAAAACAGTTAACACCAGTATAATAACAGTAGCAACAACTATACAAACATTTGCAAAGAATCCATTCACAAAGGCAATAATTTTACCTTGTAAATAATATACTATTATAATAAATACAAATACTTTTAGGTTGATATAAACCATACAGGAAAGTGTGGTAGCAACGAACTTGTATTGTCTGTGAATAGCCATATAAAAGGCATCAACTGTCCAATAAAGCAGAACTTGCTACATTTATCACACGAACAAATCCTGTGCAATGATTCCCAGGCGTTGAAGAATAATTTCTCTCCGTTTCTTGCCTTTGCTTTAGATTCTGAACTTTTCTGTTCATTTAAATAATAGGTTGGGAGATCGTAAATAGTCTTTAGTACAAGAACAATCCATAAGGATTAGGAGTATGCTTGAAGCATTGTGTGGTATTTACAATGCATCTACATGATCTATTCTATGAATTCGTGAATTCTGTGTTAGCATCGTACGTTTTGTTACTTTGGTTATTTCGAAATTTCATGGTTTTTATTTAGACTTTTTATATTTGATTTCTAATTATAGGTGAATGTTAACTGAACTGTAGAAATGTTAGTAGTTACATGTGACTCTTAGGAAAAAAAGGAGGTCTTGGAGTGAATTTTACATGGCGGTGGCACTATGAGGTCAAACGATAATTTAATGTAAGATTGCATTATGTTATCAAAATCTTTAGGGTAAAATTATGGGTTCAACTACCCAAACCCTACCTTTTTCTTACTATCCAGATCATACTTTGTGATTATTATCCAACATTTACTTTTTGACTACTATTTAACACCCGCATTTGGATTTCTATACAGCACCTACTTTTGATATACTATTCAACACACGTTTTTGGTTACTACTCAATGCATTTTATTTGATTAATATCCAAAACACACTTTGCGATTACTACACAACACGCTGCATGTATAGACTAATAACCACACTTCGACTTAGTCTATCACAAAAATTGGAATGAGTGTTTATGCATATGTTCTACTGATGTACATACAATCAAGATATAATAGAAAAGGTGTTGAATAAGAAGATGTGTTGATAGACACACTAAGATGACAAACATGCTATCATACACAAGAGGGTAAGGCTTTTTTAAGTTTGAGTTGGGATGTGAACATAAGCATAGATATACACAACCACACAAACATAAAACACATCGATGTTTGGCAAGCGATTGGGTAGTATCTCTTTTGTCCGTGGTGGTCGTGAAAAGGGCCGTTGACCTTTGTTAACCAAGGTGTATTAACACCACACCGCTTCACAGTTCTTCTCCACAAGCTTCTCCTTAGTGTAGATTAATACACACTTTGGGAAATCATTGCCTCTCGACAGTGATTATTCTTTTCAATATGGCTAAAACTGTGACCCTAGCAACGGCTCACGAGACCTTGACATTTATCAGAATATCTGGATTTAACACAATGCCAGAAAGTAAGGTCTATTGATCTAGTATCTCCCACCTATCGTATCAGCAAGAATTATTGCCAGCGACAGTCTCCATTTCACCTCCTTCTCAATGTTTACCAGTATATAATAATTTCAGAAATATGCAGAAGAGTTTTAGAGTATTTTAGAAAGTCAGAAAGAAGAAGAATGATCTTTTTCAACAACAAAAGGAATAAGAAAGCAAGAAAAAGACATAAGGAAAGCTTAAAATGTTAAGCATAACGAAGACAATGAAAACAAAACGGTTAGCCCTCGATCCTGTCTCTCCGTTAGCCGTTCATATTCAGACGAAGCTTTCCTCTATCCCCTTAACTGGTGTTAAACTCTATATAGTGGATACAGCATGCTAGAAACAACAGAGATAAAGAGAATCAGAACTCCTTCCGTGAATGGTTGGGATTTAGAAAACTCAAATATAGTCTTCAAATTTCAAGGATGTCTTCATGGACGTCGAACTCGTTTTCCTCGACAAGACATGAAAAGTCCTTTCTCAGATTTCACCATGGAATAGTTGTACGACCAAGTAGATCAACGAGTTTAGAACGTCAATATACTAGGTGATAGAAATATGGTAATGCTACTATTATTGAAGTTTCAGAATGGATCTAGACTGTCAACGCATTGCCAAAGGGTACCAAATTGTGGCTACCTAACCTTTAAATTCACGCGATAGTTTGTTTCCTGGATGAACCAATGCGTCTTTCTTATTATACTAAGTGGACAAATCTCAAGGGTAGCGGTGTGTACATTTGCCCGATAACCCTCCAGTGACCCTGAGATTTTGATATAACACATCGAAGTGGAACACATTTGCTGCTACGAAAGTTTGATCAAGTGCACACTTTTGCCATCAACAGAGTTTTACCATCCTGTTTTACCTTATCATTGCCGTGGAAAACCGATGTTTATTTTATGCCTTGTCTGAAGACCAGCCTTATCGCCACGTTGATCATAAACGATTCTTGTCAAGAAGGTGGGCGAGTGAAAATTCTTTAATACTGTCGACTGTGTCTACCAACTGTTAAAAGTGTACGAAATGTGACACTTACAATCACAGAGCTGATAGCAAGATGACGGGGACTCCAGTTAATGGATTGTTTAAGGCTTTTTCAACCAATTTATAAAACTGGAGCAACAAACTAGCGGCTGTCCTTGGTTTAAGACCCTTAAAACAAAGAGGCATTCAAAGAAAGTTACTGGTTTTTAGATGACATCCCTATGTAAGACGTGGAAAATAACGATGAAAGAATTCTGAATAGTGGTTGGAAAATCTCTCTTGGCTTAATATTGCCAAAGTCTGAATCCTTGGATGATCCACGTCGATATTTTCAACTCGTCGACGATAAAGGAAAAATCACTAACAACGTGGATATCATACATAAAGATTTCATCTTGTTGTTTAATGAAGAAGTCGCATCTCCAAAAGAGTTTGGCGGGATGTCATTGCAGAGTAGGTGACAGCCAATAACCGTCTAAAAATTGCATGTTGGCTTGAAACCTTTAGAAGATAGAGTCCTTTACTTTGGCCGTTAGTTGCATGTACACCGGTCGCCCTGGATGCTATCACTCATGCATGGAAGACAAATGTTTAGGAGCTTGGACCAATGAACATTCTGAAGACACGGTTGTGGGATTTGCCAGTGATGGACCAAAAATGTATAAAAACTAGTACCAAAACAAACAACGACGACTTCATATCAAATGTAAAGTATAATTACTGACAATGAACTATCGTTCTAATCAAATGACCAACATTTACGTCTTAAAAGAAGCCTTAAAGTCAAAACATGATCAAGGTTTTCGCGTAGGAAAATTTGTACTTTGGCAAGATCACCACGTAGTCCGTCTAACCCTTGGAAAAGCATATCAGATTGTTGACTAGAAACGAGAGCGTGTTCTCGATCACATTAGGTAACCTTATGGAAACAATGTTGAAATGAAATAGTTTCAAGTCTGAAATATCATTGTACGTATTAAACACAGTAACCGAGTGATGGACATACTGCAGACTCAAATTCAATGAACTCGATTACGATGCTGCGCCCTGAGACCAGAGATGCCAAACCCTGTGACATCAGCAATGCAGCAAGACCTTGCCGCTGTACTAGCAACATGAAATTAAACGCTTTAATAATAATAATAATAATAATAATAATACTTATACTTTATTCAGTAATTTAGGCCAGCGGTCCATATTACAAAATGCAATACAAGTACATATAATGTGTTCCGTGGTTTAAAGAAGTTAAATATGGTGTTCATCATCAGTATAGATACATAATTTCCAATAATCGGTGCATTATTTTATAAAGATGTTACTACCTCTAAGTATATTATTCACCATTCATTTGAGTTATCAAATATTGTCTAAGACGAAAAGCCAAACCTATGTAATAAGAAAGATTTCGTATAATTATTATAGTGCTATCACTCGTTAGGGATACAATTTTTTCTACAGACGGGAAGAGATAATAAACTTCTTTGAAGTATTTCTTTCTTATATGGTCGTAAGCTGGACAAACACCAATAAAATGGAATTCGTCGTCTACCAATAAACATTATTTTTCCGGTATAGTTCATAATACCTATTATTTCTCTCAGTCCTGCTATGCCTACCTGTCTCTATTTTCAGCGTAGGCGCTGAGCATCTCAATTTAGCAAGTAATTTCCAAAAGAAAATACGATAATCCACACGAGAGGTATTTTTCCGGTCCTAATCAGTTTTATACATGCTATAATACCCACATTTATGTGAGTTATTAATATCACCTTGCCAGTTTTTTAGTGTTGAATCCTTAATTCTTTGCAAAAATAGTGCGAAAAATTGTTTCTCGTCTCCAACATCTTGATTTAGCCAAACAAATCCAAAACCAAAACGAAATAACATGTCTTTAACTTTGGTATCCCAGGTGGCACGGTCAGTTTCATCTAAACTTTTCAACATTAAATAACACTGATGTGGGTATCTTACGACCTTCAACCAGTATTTAATGCAACGTAAAAATGCGAGGTACAAAGTGGGTATCTTTCGCACTCCCATAATACAATCGCATTATTGGTAGATTTAGGAACACCTAAAGACTGTTTTGCAAAAATTGTATTGCACAATTTCAATATCTCTACTTCATATCCCCAAATTTCTGACCCATAGCAAGCAATTGGTTTTATTACCGAACCAAAAATTTAAATGCATCCTCTACACTAAGCAGCCGAATCGTTTTTGATAATTCAAAATCTTTGAAGTTGCTTTCTTTGCCTGAGCTGCTAGTATCTGTTTTGCTTTCGTCCAAACCGAACTTTGGATGAAAAATAAACACATGTACTTGTAATAAGGCACACATTCAATATGATTTTCGTTTAAAAACCATACCTCCTTTTGCTTGCGATATCCTCCATTTCTGAAAACAATGATTTTACTTTTATCGAGAATGACCATCATACCAGTTTTATCACAGAAACGTTCGATAACTTTTATTTGGTTCTGAAGTAGCTTTACTGTATCAGCACAATTAGCTACATCATCAGCGTAAAGTATTGCAAAAATATTATCAATATCTTCTGAGATAAATATACCTCTGTTGCATTCGAGCTTCAGCTGTGCAATCAATCATTAATAAAAATGATAGGGCTTAAAACACAACCTTGCCTTTTGCCTAATGTGCGTTCGAAATAAGTAAACGGCTGGATGTTCGGACATAGCTTTTTAGATTTCTATACATATCTATTAAAATGTTTACTACTTTACGATTCATACCCTTACATATTATTGACGACCATAATATATCAGCTGTACTTTATCAAAAGCGTTTATAAAATCTACAAAAAGGCAATAAAATCTACTTTTATGCTTTACATTTAATAGAAATACCGTTCGTGTGCCTATTTATGGACCTCATCCATGTACTTGCTAACCATTCTGAATAATACTATTTCAATGAGATTTACAAATAAAAGAAGAATGTACGTTTCCTGTGACTTTGCCAGGCTATTGGGGTTTTTCAAAGTCGATTTAGCACGTTCCAACAATGGTCAAAAGATGGTATGTATAGATTAAACTCTATCAAAATATTAGAGCTTGATTTGCCTGCTTAGAACAATGAAATGAAGTAAAGTGTTTTACCACGAACAAGAGTATAAAGATTTAGCTTTACTAGCACGTACCGGATGCGTGCTGTCACAGAGTACCTTCCCTTGGTGAGTCATTATTAGTATCCTCCTGGATTATCCTTAAACGAGAGAATCCCTAGTTTACATTTGTGGATGCGAGAAAGGATTTACAGAGACATTGTACAGATTCAATTGATATGCAAAGAACAATTGCATCCTTTACGACATAGACGTAGAATATATTGTTATATGAATTCTTAAGAGCGTTGATTACTTTGAAAGAGCTCAAATGGTCAGACATTCATCAACTACTCGCAACTATGAAGAGGTTCCATAAAAGACTTCTTTCTACATTGCTAGAATACATTAAAGAATTTCAAAAGACGAAGACAAATTACAGCAGTACAAAAAAATTTTAAACGCAGTATCGCCTCAAAAAGTGATTTCTTCTAGATGTGTGGTGCGTTTCTAAAAAGTGTAACTATTACATTAAAA
>JAECUM010022456.1:0-13457 GCA_016617855.1 Megalonaias nervosa | reverse complement strand
TGTGTGTGTGTGTGTGTGTGTGTGTGTGTGTGTGTGTGTGTGTGTGTGCTGATTTCGAAGTGCGTCCACCAGTAATTTAGCCATTCAGAATTTTAAGTAGCAAAAAAGAGGAGTTTAAACATATAAAAACATTCAATGAAATCTGTTTGCACAAGACGCACCCGCATGAACATAACGTCTTGAAATCTATTTCAATCAGCTTTTAATAGGACATTAATATAGACATGTGCAGCTCATATTTTAATATTCGTCGAAGAACAAATTCACCATGAAAGTAAACAGCTTGCATTTTGCTGAGTTTCTTTTTTTCTTCTAAAACCAAATTCTCTTTAAATATGTATGGATACTTACAGGGAACTGAGGTCCCCTTATATGCATTCAGGAACATCAATTACTCAAAACAATAAGATAATTAACATTTCCTTTGTTTATTGTCCTTCTACCTCAGCGCAACATCTTTATATTTTTAGGTTTCGGATGAGAGCAAGGCCTTTACTATTCTTATTAGAATGCACCGTATCAATCTGATTTGGAAGGTAAACCACGACACCGCTCTATTATAGATTTCGGAAACTTTACGAACCGGTGTTTTCTGTGACACTAATCGGGGTGTTTCATTGTTACTATCGATTAAGATGACGTGTAGCATCAACTGTTCCTGTCAAATGTGAAATGGATAACTACCGACGACCGTTAGGCAATGAAGAAAACGTTCTATCACAAGTCCAAAAGTATAGAGTGTTCTGATTGAGTTCCAGTATTGAATATGATGATGTACCAATAGTCTTGAATAGGTTGATGTACTAACAGTATTGATGTATCACAATGATATAATCCAGGTTGTCTTTAGACGTATTGACAATTATCCCAAAATAGTCAATGGACTTGATTCATCTCTAATTATATCTGAACACAACACTAAACAATTCCGAAGACTGAACTTAAAAGAAGAATGAATACTTTTGTTTGCCACAGCCTTATATATAACTTAAGGCAAAATAAAATGACAAGAATTTGTTCGCTTTCAGAACATTCTAAATTTTGTAAATAAGGCTAGACATTGAACTCAAATATCAGTAAATAACTTATTTATAGCTTACAAACATGACATAAAACATGCGAATATTTAGGTAGACCAAACGACTACCATCACTACGGACAAATGTCAAGCACACAATACAAATTAAATATACATAACAAGTACCAGTAGTTACTGCTTAAGAAACTAAAACAATCATACAAGCATAATTTCATCGGACACTAACGTATATAGCGTATTATAAATAATTACACATATCGAATTTTTCTGGTTTGTCTCTCTTCAGCTCATCATCGAGCACTTCACGATAATGGAAACCATGACTCCTATGGAATTTCTGGAATTCAGGTGAATTTCCCATCGTCATACTACAGTAAATCGTTTTAATCTGTATCAATAGAAACCTTGTATCTGAACCACTATCAACAAAAGGGATGAAAAGTAAGAACGAAAGAAAATATGAGTAAATTAAAGTTTAAAGAAAATTAAACAGTTAAACAGCTAAAATGTTGGATCGTGACACATATTGTTAAAATGGGTGAGATAAAAGAGTAATAAGAAAAAGACCAATCTAATAATCCATGATTGGTTCATTTTCGAGGCATTGAATTAACTGCGGACGAAAGGTATTTCGGTCATGATATGTATTGATAGAATCTAAATATTCGGGATATGTGAATAAAGAAATGATTCGTACTCTGATGATAGAATACAATGCAGTCCATGTTTTAAAAACAAAATTATCTTGATTACCTAAACTGTGCTTAACGCTGCAGGCATGTCTTTCAAGAGAAATTATACTACCAATTCGGATTGACCGCAGCATTTGATTCTGCCACGTGGACACAGTATAGTACCTTAACAAAGCAACAACCATGTGCTCAACTGCTATTGTATGAGTCATAAACTAGCTACAATAAATAAACTGCATTGAGCGTCGCCTTCTACTGGAGGGACAACCTTTATACTGTTACTGCTTATACCCTATGTACTTGGATTTAAACAATAACGGTCGATGTAAACATATGCAGATTTGGCATAGTTATTTTTAGCATTGGCACGTAACATTCGTTGTCTTCAGTTGTAGATTTTAATAATCATGTCCGCTTGAAAACGCATTATACTCAACATGTTCTCAGTAGAGTCACCTAGAATTGTAAATGTCATGTTTGAAAAACGAGACCCATTTATAGTACTATTTCTGTTTCTGGGCAAAGGTAACCTCTACTACGTTCCATTCAAAAATGATTTCTGGAATAATGTTATATAATGTCTGGAAGGCACGTCGCCCAAAACTTCGAGAAGAATCATTTTTGATAGGTCATACTAATAATTTTCAAGTCAATTGATCCCAAAAGACCGTACCATTTTGACAGTCATTAAAACATTGACATAACTATGTGAGACTGGAATAAGCACGCAGACAACACTATTGTGTTAGATTTTAAACTTACAATGATGTGTTGAAAACTAATGACTCGAACGTAAGCTTTGTTAAAGCTCTTTCTCAATTTTTCACCAACCGAAACTTTTATTAAATGATGAAAATATTTACAAAGTATTCAGTTCTTTGCAAACATTATAGAAGTGCCTTATAGCTTCGTTTTATCTCATTAAAACATTAAACATTAAGTACAAAGTTAATTCGTATGAATGTGAAATCAACTTATTTCATTAATTTGTGAACTTGAGGAGTTTATAACTTGTATATTTCATGACCTGGTTATCCTATTTCATTTATCAATTTCATGCTTTATTAAGTTTTCAGATTCCTACTCCAAGGTCAAAACAAATTTTCATACGGTCAGCTATTTACATGGTGCGTCCAAATTTTTTAAAAATGCCCAAAGTGGCATATTAATTTCTTGATATTTGCTAGTCTATGTTTTCCTTTTTATAAGTCTTTTTATGTTTGTAAATACTGTCTTATCCAGTGCCATATGACCTTTCTACACACACAGCAAGTTAACGTTCATAGATATTGTTCTCATTGTGGATTCCTCATTGGTCTATAGTTTTGCATACAGAGTTACTTTATCAGTGAAATTAACTCTAGAATACATTCTTCATTTCGATGCAACTGTTGTCTACTTAATATTTGTACAGTTATCTTCATTGCGATGCAGTTCTAGTTCACTCGTCTTTGTGAAAACACACTTAGTGTGACGTGATGTTATCGGTCAAACTATAGTTTTGTCCTCGGTGTATGATCGGATACTACATCATCATGAAGTTTTCAAATCTTGTGCTAATTACAGCATGTGTCAGCAACGATTTGGCAAAACAAAATATTTACTTTTGTCTGCAACTATGGTTGGCAATCAGCATTTACACGGAATAAAATAGGATACTCAGCAGAAATAGAAATACAAATAGAGGCACATATTTTTCATCGTCTTTTTCCTTAACTTCTGTGCTTTATAAATTGCGTGGCTTAAAATTTTCATTTAACAGAAAATTGTTGTAGAAAAGCGATAGATATAGACATTAAAAGAAATTATCAGTTTAACTGTGTAAATACGATCTGAAAGAAGAAAGCTCAGCTTCTCAAAATATGTGCGCATTTCCTCAACAATGACAAAGATCAATATAATACAGACAAATCCGTACATGTAGGCAACCTGGAGACATACATTTATAGATACTTGTGTTGAATTATAATGACAGACGTCACTGTAAATAAACTGTATGTTCATTATTGTCTCGGTTCCTGCAGGCATCAGAGCCCCGGATGGCTGAGTGGTCTACGCTGCTCGCCTTAAACTCCCTGACATTCGAGTCCAGGCTCTGACTACGTGGATATTGCCAGTAGCTTCCCGTTGGTCGGTGATTCATCCTGGGATGTTCCCTGGTTCTTCCTCCACAAATGTATTGTCCGCCATGAAGTATAGCCTATCATGTGTTAATAAACGTCATCAAACCCACAAAACCATACACTTCTTTAAGCTAATTCCTTTGTGATTCGTTTAAAGAAAAACTGAATATGATATGATATTGTCCTTCTTTTCCTGCATGCATGTTTGCATACATTTTGTATCTTGAGAAATGATTTAGTGTGGTGTCTCGATGTTAATAATGGATCCGGCAAAGTGGTTCGTCTACTGGTAGGTGGTGTGTCGATGGTGATTTCTGTGAAAAGCCCATCGGCATGCCGCAGTGTTTAACTATCTCGTTGTTTATAATTTCTTCTTCACTGGTTATGTTCGCCAAATATTCATTGTCCCATATGTCGTCCTTTCCTTTCTGCTATGTTAATTTCTACTTCTGCTTCTTCTTATGGCTGCTACCACTACAAATACTCTTACTGCTTCTACAAGTGTTGCTGCCATTGGTTTTTATATTCCTTCGTGCACAGTATTTGTGAACTGTTGCTGCAATGTTTAAATCGTAGTCTCCCAAAAAGAACCTCTTTTTCGGCAAATAATAGTTTATGTGCGCCAACGTTGAAGAAAGCTGATCCTTGCTTACATTAACAAGGCTTGGGAGATAGGGCTGTTAGTGTTGGAGAAAGCTGTTAAAGAACTTTAAAGAAACTACAGCAACGAGCTCGAGTTTCTTCTTAAGACTGGTTGGAGGTTATCTTAATTTCCTCGTACACACCTTTTACTTTGTCTTTGAAATGATTCAGTTCAATAAATGGAACGACATTTCAAAGTTTTCAGTACCAGTGAGGATTTCAAAATGAGAATGTCTACTAAGCCACTCCAATTAGTACTACGAATATAGCAAATTTACAGTCAGCTGAAATTTACGACAAAACCTATTATTATAATATTATATTATATTATATTATATTATATTATATTATTATATTATATTATATTATATTATATTATATTATATTATATTATATTATTATAATTGTTATCTCAATTCTTCATCTGTAGGATGTCATTTTGAACTGGAGGTTCGCCGGCTGAGCTCCATCAATCATGTCGTTTAAAGGAATTTAAACGATTCGTTATATGGCAATAACGTTCTATTCTTTTTTATTTTTATCTTTTGTAACCGATGACACTCTTAGCATCTATCTCTCTACCAATACATTTCAGGGTCTTCTTATCACTCTACCAGTACATTTCAGGGGCCACTTATCTCTCTACTAATACACTTCAGGGGCCACTTATCTCTCTACCAATACACTTCAGGGGCTAATTGTCTCTCTACCAATACATTTCAGGAGCTATTTATCTCTCTAATAATACTTATCTCTCTACCAATACACTTCAGGGGCTAATTGTCTCTCTACCAATACATTTCAGGAGCTACTTATCTCTCTACCAATACTTATCTCTCTACCAATAATTATCTCCCTACCAATAGATTTCATGGGTTACTTATATTTCTACCAATACATTTCAGGAGCTGCTTATCTCTCTACCAATACTTATCCCTCTACCAATAATTATCTCCCTACCAATAGATTTCAGGGGCTACTTATATTTCTACCAATACATTTCAGGGGCTACTTATCACCGGCATCAGGTTTTCAGAGTCTGCAGTTTCGTCTGATCGAGAATAAACTTGGTCTGAAAGAGGTAAAAATCTAAACTAAATTTATTATTTGAGCTTGCAATATATGTATATATCAACGCTAGCAGCAGGCAGGGTGAACCCTACAACTTTTTTGCTCGAATCCGTGAACAAAAACATAAGGTTCCTAAGAAGGTTGAAAAAACAATGTCAATAACTCTAAACCAAAGCCTCGAACCGAGATTATTTCCATATAGTTAAAACGAATAATAAATCATTTGGGTTAGTTATTTTTGTCATTTTATTTTTGACTTTTTGTTTTTATTTTATAGTGCGTTTAGTTTACTCGTTGGTCAATTAATTTTTGTCGTTTTTCACCCTGCCTGCTCCTATAAATTAACCAAAGATTTTATCCAGACATATACGATACCTAGATCTTGGGTCATGTAGATTTATTGTAATAAATCCAAACGGAACAGCTTGTGCTTTTGAAAAGAAGTTTTTAAACTTGATCATATCCATATCCCCTGAACACCAAGTATAATAAATATTCTGTAAAGTATAATTATCTACTCCATTAAACACAACTAAAATATTGCAGTTGTCTCTGATCACTTTAGGTATTTGTGTATATCGCTGAGTAACATAAATCACGTCAGTATTTTTATGTCTACCTCGCGAAAATATTCTAGCTGGATTTGATTGTCTGTCCAGTATAACGTCATCGTACACCACTAAATTATTAATAAATCCATCTAGGTCATCTACAGATGGGGCTTCATCAATATCGGTAATAAAGTCAACAACATCATTACCGTTTTCATTCAGCAATTTTGCATTTTCATTAAAATCTTTAAGTACTTCATAACACCGTTGATAATCTACAGATGGCGCTACCAAATATAATCTATCCCACTTCAGCCATCTCATTATTAGATTAAGCAATAATTGTGTTTTGCCTGATCCAGATGGGCCTATTATAATCATTTTAATAGAATTTGGTAGTGCTGGATGGTGTTTTACTGGTTCCTGTTTTTGTGTCGCAGAAAAGTCAATTATATCCATATAATAAATAACATGGATTTATATTGCGTTCGATGTAGAGTACCTACACCTACTGCCGAATTAACAACAATAACAACGAAGAATAAAAGACGTGCAATTACAGGCAAGTGTGTGAAATGTGGTACAAAAAAATATAAATTTATTTTATCAAAGACAGGTGGAGATATCGCCGCTTCATTAGGGAAATTACCAGGAACTCCATGGGCTAAATACCCCGGTGAGAAACACCTTCCTGGATATAATTTTTGTGGTCCTGGAACTCGACTTGATATTCGACTTGATGATCAAGATCAACCAAGACCAGGAGAGTATCCAATAAATAAGATTGATCAAGCGTCTCATGTTCATGACGTTGCGTATAAAAGTAAAGATTTACAACAACGGCATCTCGCAGATGTAAAATTGATACATGCGTTAAATTCTATACCCAATAAATCTGTCAGAGAAAAACTCGTTAGTTTTCTAGTAAAATCTGCCATGAAAGGTAAATTAATGTTAGGGGCTGGTAATTAATTATATAACTATTATAATGGAATCCATTTATTATAGCCCAAGAGGATATTGGAGAGGCAGAGCAGCGATTAGTAAACTTGCTGAAGCAGCAAAAGTCTCACGTTCTATTGATGCAGCGTGGTTAGCACGACAGGCAATATGGCAAATTTATCTACCACCACCTAAACAAATTCAGTACGCACATTCTGATGTCAGCACCTCTAATGAAGTTCATCAAGCAGATATTTTATTTTTACCACATGACACCATTAAAACACGTAGACGTCAATCACGCACGTACAAATACGCATTAACTGTCGTTGACGTTGCAAGTAGATATAAAGAAGCTGAACCATTATCAACAAAAACAGCATCTGAAGTTGCATCTGCGTTTGAGCGAATTTATCAACGTGGTGGTCTACGATGGCCACAATTATTACAAGTTGATCCTGGAAAAGAATTTCTCGGTGCGGTATTATCGTTGATGAAAAAACATAACGTTAAAATCAGACGAGGACATACTGAAATTCATCGTGATCAGGAATCGTTAAACGATTTAATCGAACACTTGCTGAGCGGTTATTTGGATACCAATATGCAAAGGAAATATCTACTGACTTTAAGTCCGGTGAGAGATCTCGTGAATGGGTTGCAAGGTTACCAAGTGTGATAGCTGTGTTAAATAATGAAATTACTCGTTCAACTTCCATGAAACCTTCTAATGCGATTACAAAAAAATATATACCCATACAACGCCGTGAATCTTTCTCTCAACCAGTATTAGGTAATTGAACTGTAAGATATTTATATGAACCTGGTGAACTTGAAGGTGGTAAAAAAAGAGCAACTGATCCTATCTGGAGCGTGACAACACATACAATTTCTAGCGTGGTTAGATCCACGGGTAGACCTGCAATCTACAGACTGGATTCAACTGCTCCTCAACGTGGATTTGTACGTGAACAGTTACAAGTAATTCCTAAAGACACACAATTACCACCACATACAATTACATAACCAGAACCTCTACGTCGATTGCATTCAAGACAGGTCAGCATCACATTATCACGTGTATGAGCAAGATCACTATTAATTCTGTCTACGGTAAATTGTCTTGGATTATTATTCGAATATTGCCATAACATATTACAGTTACAGCTTGCACAATGATTATTCTGTCGTTGTTTTAGTGTTATAATAAATTCAGTATCGATATCAAAATCACGATTATTTTTTTGTCACATTGTTTATAACCAGATAGTTTTTTTCTTATTATGTCATTATTAACAGTTTGATCATTATTTTCTGTAAAATTCATAATAACCCTATGTAGTTGATATATTCTTCTGACTCGAGAAACTGCGAGATAGACTAAATTTGACCATTCGATCCGATCATCTACAATCCAGATATTTGTATCAGAAATAGTTAATCCCTGTGACGAATGAATCGTTATAGCGTATCCTAACGTCCACGGTGATTTATTCATACTCAGCACATTCTCAACAACATTAATATCGACTAAAATAATATCATTCAAGACAAGATTTTGTATTCCACCACCAGGAATTTCAACTTCAATATTCTGTCATCGAGTATCTGCTGGGCGATAACATAATGGTACAGGTAGATCTGAAAACTTTTCTTTATGTAACAAAAATAATTTCTCCTGCAGTTTATCACGAACTATCTTTCTACTTGCGACTATTAAATCAGCGGGATTCCATAAATTTAGAAAATCATTCATAGTAGTTTCTGGAATTACTTTACGCATTATCTCACATTGTATTTTATCTGGCTGTAGTCTGATTAACCTTTTAAGTTCTTTCAGCGGTTCATCAATAGCTCTATGGTCATCATTCATTTCTTCATAATAATCTACATTATTCTTCAGCCATTCATGTGGAGACTGTCCAATAAAGGGTGGTGGTTGACCATGATCGCCACACATTATTACAGCAGTATTCTTTGTCAATAACAATCAAGAAATGTTTTTAATATTTCTAACGACACCGTGTCTATCTCGTCCCATATAATATATTTAGGTATATATTTCTCACCCATTCGCTCAGAAGTCCGTGTGTCTCCACACCATCTAAAGAAACTATGATATGTATATGATTTTACTCCTCGTTCTTTTATTTCCCTGGCGAGTTTATGTGTCGGTGTCAAAACAATTATATCTGAATGGTTGTTCAGGAATAATTTAATCGCACGAGTTGTTTTACCTGAACCACCGCATCCGTTAAGATAAACAGTCTTATGTCTAGCCACAGGATCATATACAGATGGTGCTGATGACTTCTGATACTTGATTATTTTTGTAATATATTTCCTTAATTTCAACGTCGGCAGATTCAGAATAACTAAGTATATTTTCTTGTTTTATTCTCCATGATCCCCATTCACCATTACCATGTAGCGGTTTTAATAAATCCGTACATTTTTTATTTATATAAAACGAATCCGTGGCGACTCTGACAGCGTAACGAGAAAATCTATTTATCATAGACAGTAGATTTATAGAAACATAGGTTAACATCGATGATCTTAAATGAGTAAATTGCGGTGAGTCACCATCAAGATAGCTCACAATTGTGCCTAGTTTGGTTCCGTCTGATAAATAAGCATTACTCCGATTTATAAATGTGTTTTTTTTTCGTTGTATCAGCGATTATAAAATCGAGTTCAGCATCGTCCATAATCAATCTCGTACAGTGTCGTTTATGATCATATGCTCCTCCTTGAGTAAATTTACCAATTATCTTTCTACTAAGATCTTTTGCAAGTTTTTCATCATGCTCATCTCTGCATTTACGTATATTATTAGTAATTTTAATAATGTCATCTTCATTAAGATCAGGAAATTCTCTCCTGGCATCATCAATATTAAATCTGTCTGGTTCTGGTAACCAAACTTGCTTCTGTGAACTATACGATATAATTGCCTCACTCACATGTAATAATGTTAAAATTCCAGCATCAAGCATATATCGCAATAGTACTATTGGAACCCAACATTTTTCTAAAAAATGTCTTCCAAACCAAACATAATTAATCGGATGGAGATTTTCTGCAAATTCGAATGATTCTATATAGGCAAATCCCGTTAGATCAAAATCTGGTAATGGTCCGTTTATTGCAACTCTGGTCATCTCATGTGATGGATGTCCAAATCTCTTAAAGTATCTAGAACATTCTCCGTATCCAAGAAAACTCCCAGGATAACACGCTACCATATCAATTGAGATAACGTCGTTATAGTTGTATTTAATATTCCATAATCCACCGTGTCCATATTCTACGCAGCTTTTATGGATATCTTCAAGAAATTCCTATCGTGTTGGTTTCCATAAATTTTTCTCCTGAGCAAAGTGAGCCGCTACAGATGGAACAGTAAAACAATTATTTAATAATTCTTCAACCTTGATATTGTCAGAAGTGTATTTTAATGCGAGATTTTTCATCTCCTCGTGTAGAGATTCTGTACGGTAAATATCACCGTTATGCCGTACAAACTGATCATAATAATCATGTTCTGAACTTTGAAATAACCAAACAGATACAGGATCGTTTTAACTGATATTTTTGATAAAATGAAATATGTGACCACTATAAAATTTAATTGTTCTATCCCGTGGAAATATTGTTACTGCTGAGGTCCACGCATGCGAATTATGATCAATAATATTTATCGGAGCTCCATTTTTTATGTATTTCGGTTTATATAAAACATCTCCTGTTATCGTCTTTACTGTTATTGGAAATCTTAATTTCTTCTCTAGATCAGCAACATCTTTAATAGGTGCTCCGGTATCTTTAACTGATTCTGCCCACGTATTTATTTTTTTACGTCGTAAATCTGTTAAATCATTACCACGTATCACGTTTGTGAAATGTTCTGTAATTCGTTCAGCTACACAGTTTATTCTTGATTCTGACAGTCTCATCGGTTTGAGATCCCCAACGTCAGGTTTATTATTCAGCGGATGTATTGCATATACAACCGCAGTAACGGGATATGCAAATTCATAATACGGTTTGTCAATACCAGTTAGTATTCCGGGTCTAGATTTATTACTCAAAAGAACAATATTATTTCCCGACTGCATACGGACTGGATCACGCTTGTCACGGATAATCCAAGTATCATCGTCTGTCCTTACAATAAATTTTATTAAAATAAAATATTTTTGATCATCAAGGTGATTAATAATTGCTTTTCCTCGTTTGTCATTCATTATAGTATCGACAATATTTCCGATTCTGAATGTTGACCATACATGAGCAGCACCACTATTACGAAATTCCTTCTTTGCTTCACGGATACGTTCTGTTATATCCTCAATCGTTAAAGCTATATCTTGTATTGCTTTTGGGGCTATCCTTCTAAATAGACACTGAACAACATCACCTAGTCCATCTCCGTAGGTTGTTTTGTATACTGGTAATCGTGAGTTTATTACCCTGACCATGGTTGGTCCACGTTGAGTACTATGTACGATCATTTTATTATAGTAACTGTATCTAATTATATTTAATCACTGTAATAATCGTCGGCGATTTCATTAATGAGAGACCGATACATATTAATATCCAAGATACCGCCTGTAAATAATCGTTTACAAATATCAGCTGCTTCATTAATTATTTCTGGAGAGTTATTACCAGCTCGTTTTCCTCCGATGAGTATTTCTAATCGATCAACATCGGCAAGGACGTTATTAGGACAGGTAACAAGGCCACTTCCCTGATTGGTAAATCCACCTGCAGTTTTAATTTCAGATTCCCCCCGTGATTCTTCTTCCTCTGTTGTTCTAAATGATTGTCGTGGCGATTGCAATTGTTTCATCATTCTTTCTAAATGTTTATCTTGTTCTAGTTTTTTTGTTTTGTTTTATTTGTTCCATTAGTTGTAATTGTGGGGATTGTGGTGATTCAAATTGTAATTGTTGTGGTGATCGTTCTGGTGATGATGATAACTGTTGTAATTGTTGTGGTGATCGTTGTGGTGATGGTAATGTTCGTTTACCTTGTTTAGCTTTTTCTTCTATATATTTGTGTACAATATCATCAAATCTATTAAAATTTCTAATATCGTCTTCAGATCTAATTTCCGGAATATCAGTAGCGATGCGATATACATCCTTGATCAATCAGCACGTTTTAGAGATTTAACATGTTCTGTTTTTACATATTTTTGTCTTTCATAATATCCAAACGCGGCAATATTAAGTAATTGGTCTTTGTCTTTGATAGCAGCAATACCTTCAGACGTAAATTTATCTATTATCTTAGTTCTGGTTTTTGGTTGTTGTTGTGGTTGTGGTTGAGCCCCAGGTTGAGCCGCTTGAATACGACCAGCAATATCAACAGGTAATGTTTCAAGAGCTCTTTGTGTTGCTTCAGTTGCTGTAACAATTTTCTTTGTTGGTTCGACAATCGGTTTAAATAATTGTTCTGTACCTTCTGCAAATTCAACTTGAGATTCCTGACGTGATTGTAGTTGTTGCTTAACAGAATCATGAACAGGTAAATATTTTTTATTTGCGTCTAATCGCTCTTGAGCTAATTTAGCTGAATGTGGTTCTCCAATATTCATTATTAATAATATTTATACTGGCTGTTTAATTTATAGCAGCAGGCAGGGTGAAAAACAACCAAAATTAATTGACCCGGCAAGTAAACGAGTAGCATAAAAATCTAAAAACAAAAAGTCAAAAATAAAATAACAAAAATAACTAACCCAAATGATTTATTATTCGTTTTTAACTATATGGAAATAATATCGATTAGAGGCTTTGGTTTAGAGTTATTGACATTGTTTTTTCAGCCTTCGTAGGAACCTTATGTTTTTGTTCACGGATTCGAGCAAAAAAGTTCTAGGGTTCACCCTGCCTCCTGCTACGCTTCTTACAAAGTTCCAGAGAAATTTAAAAAAAGAAAATCTTTCTTGATTCCATCAAATGAAAAACGACAAAAACAGTTAGTATTATAATGGAAGTTTCATCAAATAGAAAGTAAACTGTCGGTGCCATTCAGTTTGCTCGTACGCACAATCTATTTCTACACACTTGTTACACATGAAAAATTGAGCTAAAAATCAAATCTAATGCAATTTGTTTGAATGTTTACAGAAAGACCGTGTCCTGTACAGTCAGCAGCATTATACGGTAGTATTCAACGACCAGTCCAAACAGTTGCTGAAGAAGTCCCTTACTGAACCCAGTCTTCTCAAGGTCGTGGAGGTACTGTAATACGTGAATATGCAAGAAATATGCAAGAAATAAAATACTTTTTTCCGTTTTTGTCCATGCCAAACTCGTTTCTCTTAGTTTATATGATATTTGATTACACACACACACACACACATATATATATATATATA